>RXON01001670.1:0-14386 GCA_009667805.1 Leptobrachium leishanense
AGAGAGGCGCTTCCCAGCAGTGTGTGGATTCATATGCTGCATTAATTATACTGCAGAGAGGCGCTTCCCAGCAGTGTGTGGATTCATATGCTGCATTAATTATACCGCAGAGAGGCGCTTCCCAGCAGTGTGTGGATTCATATGCTGCATTAATTATACCGCAGAGAGGCGCTTCCCAGCAGTGTGTGGATTCATATGCTGCATTAATTATACTGCAGAGAGGCACTTCCCAGCAGTGTGTGGATTCATATGCTACATGACTGATTAAACCTGCGACCTCCTTGACCCGTACCCCTTAAATATAAAGAAAGACACAACACCTTCTTAACTGGAAAGGGCATGGGCCACAGCTTTATTAAATATTTACACCACGTAATCCAGCAGTGCTTTTCCTCCGTTATCCGCCCTATTACCCATGTAATAGGCAGTTTACCGATCCAAAACCAGGTGCTCGTCACCCCGCCTGACCGAGATCAAGCGGTGCTCGTCTCGTTAAATGCCTCTCCCGAAGGTGGCTTAAACCATTTTAAAGCACCGCTGTCCAGGAACCACGCCGACGCCAGGGGCACCATGGTCTCCTAATGGCTGCCCCTGCGCCCCACCGCAGACAGCGTCTCTTCGGTCCCCGACATCAACCCAGTTAAAAATTTATCCAAACCAATGTCCGTCAAATGGACCCCATCACCGCGAATCACATTCCGATTATCGCCTTCCAACTCCGTGTGACGGATTGAAACCCCCCCTAACTGCCGAACAAATTTAGAAACCTCCCTGTTAACCCTCTTCCTGGCCCTGTCAATGGCCCGTGGCGCCGCCATCTCCTCCCAACGAGGTCGAGAAATAATGTCGGACCACACCAGCGACAATCCCCCTAATTTAGCAAAACAGCGGGCCAGATCCAGCTTCATAGCCCGAATGAGGTCCACCGAACGAACCGTCCAAATCATCCCCCCCGCATGAACAACTAAAATAACCTCCCTGGGAACGCAAACCCCGGATACCCAACCAGCAAATCTCCACCACTTCATGCAAAATTCCACGCAATCCCAAAGGGTTCACATACTTTTTCTTGCCCTGTAGATTGTAAACTCCTGGGTGCTCTCTGCTTCTCTAGATTGTAAGCTCCTGGGTGTACTCTGCTCCTCCAGATTGTAAGCTCCTGGGTGTCCTCTGCTCCTCCAGATTGTAAGCTCCTGGGTGCTCTCTGCTCCTCTAGATTGTAAACTCCTGGGTGTCCTCTGCTCCTCCAGATTGTAAACTCCTGGTGCTCTCTGCTCCTCCAGATTGTAAGCTCCTGGGTGCTCTCTGCTCCTCCAGATTGTAAGCTCCTGGGTGCTCTCTGCTCCTCTAGATTGTAAGCTCCTGTGAGCCGGACCCTCTGCTCCTCTAGATTGTAAACTCCTGTGAGCCGGACCCTCTGCTCCTCTAGATTGTAAACTCCTGTGAGCCGGGCCCTCTGCTCCTCTAGATTGTAAGCTCCTGTGAGCCGGGCCCTCTGTAAATTCTCGTGAGTCGGGCTCTCTGCTAAAACACCTTATTTTCTCTCAGTGCCCCTCCCGAGACTAGTCTCTGGATCCGCCCTGACTCGACATACTGTCTCGCCCGCGACAGCCTGTAATTAAACACCCGCTTCTTCACAGTCAGGTGTGTCCCTGAGTAGGGCCGTAGGAGATGTGGGAATAGGCCGAATGCTTCGTCACCCACTAAGGCATAGGGGACGCCACGTCACTGCCAGGCAATGGTGCGGGTCTGGGGATGTGCAGGGTCCCACTCTCTAGCTCATCCCACAGTGTAGAGTTCCTGAATAGGGATGAGCCGAACACGCCCGAGTTCGGGTTCGTACCCGAACCCGAACTTTCCAAATGTTCGAATCTGAATCCGAACCCGAACCCGAACTCAATACAAGTCAATGGGGCTGAAAATTCGGTTTTTAGAGTGCCCTCCAAGGGGCATATATGCTAGATATTTGCCATAAAAAGGTGTATGGGGGTCCGGGTAGTGCCCTGGGGGACAGGAAACAAGGACAAAAAGTTTTTAAAAAAAACATTTTTAAAGGGACAGTGAGTTTTCCATGAAATAAGGGTTAAAAATAAAAATGAAAAATTCCTTCAAATATCGTGCCTAGGAGGTCCCCATAACCTGCCCGTGAAGTGGCGGATTTCTAGGATGTATAGAAACACTTAAAAACAAAAAAATACGTTTCAAATGACGGTAAATGGTTTTCCTTTAATCTATCCATAAACAACTGCTTGGGGCAGCAGCCTGTATGAAAAGAGGAGACATTTTCGGACACGCAGAAAAAGTTTAGTGATTTTTTGGCTAAATTATTGTGAAACTTATGCAGGCTTTGGATGAAAGTAACAATAGGTGCTTTAAAATTGGGCCTTTAGCGTCGGCAACAGTGCTGTCACACAGTAACCACTCTGAGGATATGAATCTGATACAGGCGTCAGTGGCAGTGCACCCAAATATTGTGCCTTTAGTGCCAGGCCTGCAAGTACTATCATACAGTAACCCCTCTGTAGTATTGTGGACAGGGCCGGCCCGACAATGGAGCAGTGCGGAGCAACTGCGCCAGGCGGCGAATTTTGGGCCAAATTTTGGGGCGGCATATTTTTGCCACCGCCGCTGCACTTTCTTTTTATCAGCACCGCGCCGGCATCTCTTGAGGCCAGCGCGTGCTATGACCGCTGACCGCGCCCACCCACATGCGGCCAGGAGGGGGAGAGCAGCGTGAGAAGGATTAAGACGCCTGTGGGCGGGCCGGATCTCCTCCAGCGGCGAGCACGAGCAGGCACGCAGTTGGGCTCTGTGAAGGCAGGGGATTCCCAACCCGGTACCACCAAGAAGCTGCACCAAACGGAAGTTGTGCTCCCTCCCCCCCCCCCCCAACTGACCCAGTGATTCTGTCTCTCGGACAGCTCACTGAGGCAGAGCAGCAGTTTCCCGTAAGTCACTACTTCTGCTGGGGTTGGGAGGGATGTCTCTCTCTCTCATCCTGCCTCTAGCAAAATGTAGACAGGGTGAGGGGAGAGAGCCAGGCCCGGGGGGAACCTCCTCCCCCCCAGTGATAAATGTGCAGTGCAGCACAAGCTGCTCAGTGGGGGAGAGGGAGGGGGATCTCTCAAACTGTGCATAGAAAGTTCAGTCACTGAGTGTACCTTTGCTGGTCTGTATGAGGTGGCCCTGTGTGTGAATCCAGAGCTGCCTCATACAGAAACTGCCAGGATGCACATTTAGGGAAAATAATTCATATAGAGAAAGCTGCCCTATATACATAAATACAAAGGATATATCTGTATATAAGGCTGCTCTCTCTAAGTTATACATCAGATACATTGCATATAGTTGTATATAAGGCAGCTCTTGCTCTCTGTAGAAGACCTATGCTTTGTATTAATTTATATGCCCTATACAGAGAGCAAGGGCTGCCTTTTATAAAGCTATAGGCATTGTATTTTGGGGTATATCTTACAGAGAGTGGGAGCAGCCTTATATACAGATATGTGCTTTGCATTTAATTATATATGCCTTTCACATTGAGAGAGCTGCCTCTCAGTATATATCTGTATAGAAGGTTGCTCTTGTTCTGTGTCAGATATATACTTAAATACAATGCGTATATGTGGATATAAAACTGCTCTCAGACTAATAAATAAATACAAACCATATGCCTTATAAAGAATGAGAACTGCCTTTATATACCAATATATGCTTTGTATTTAGGTGCACGTGTGTGTATTGGTTTGTGTATAATTAAGCACAATCTCTGTATAACACATATCCTGTATCTACAGCAGTGGCACCAATCTATGTCTAAGGTAGATCCTTTTCTACATAGACAAACCAATATATATATATATATATACACAAATGCAGAAACGGTTTGTATTACAAAGCTCAACATAATGTGTGCTGTGTATGAACAAGTCATAATAAAACTCACAAATCACAGTAATGTGTGGTGTGTGTATGAGTAGTGCGTTTTATTGTGATATGCTCATACACAGCACACATTATGTTGAGCTTTGAAATACGCTTATACACACACCGCACATTATATATCACAGAGCTCCACAGCAATAAAACTCACAGTAATGTGCGGTACGTATTAGCGTATCACAGAATCAGTGGTGGCTGGTGATATCTGAACCTGGGGGGGGGGCACCTGACCACAACCCTTTTCTGGCCACACTCACGGTAGCGTTTTAAGCCAACTTCTGAAATACATTTAATGAAAACTATCTGCTGCAGACCCAGCTCAGATCATTAAATGTGTGGAAGAAGTTAAAGTGAGAGATGTTCATACACACTGCACATTACGACTTTATTGCTGTGGAGCTCTGTGATACTCAGATAGATGTTGTTTTTTTGGGGGGGGGCAGCATTTCGTCCATCGCTCCAGGCAGCACAGTGGCTTGGGCCGGCCCTGATTGTGGAGAATGCAGGGGTGGACCTTGCAGTCTTATATTAAAAAGATATGAATCTGGTAAAGGTGTCAGTGCACCCAGATATTGTGCTTTTGGTGCCTGACTGCCAGGCCAGCAAGTACTATCATACAGTAACCCCTCTGTAGTATTGTGGAAGAGTGCAGGGTTGGACCCTGCGGTTCAAAAAATTTAAATGATATACATGTGGCACAGGCGTCATTGCAGCCAAATATTGCGATTTTCATGGCAGGAAGTACTTTCACACCGTAACCCTTTTGTGGTATTGTGGAAGAGTGCAGGGTTGGACCCTGCTGTTCAAAAAATTTAAATGATATAAATCTGGCACAGGCGTCAGAGCAGCCAAATATTGTGCCTTTCATGGCAGCAAGTGCATTCACACCGTAACCCTTTTGTGGTTGCAGTCTTTGAGCTTGGATTCCAATGTTGTTGAGTGGATTGGGCGTTGGCTGAGTGACAGGCAATGGAGGGTTGTGGTGAATGGAGTTTATTCGGCGCGGGGTCTTGTTGCCAGTGGCGTGCCTCGGGGATCGGTGCTTGGACCCATTCTCTTTGATATTTTTATTGGTGATATTTATTTTTATTTTATTTTTTTTCAGAAAGGATTTTACCAGGAAGGATACATTGAGATTTCTCTCGTTTTCAAGTATGTCGCGGAAGTTATTGGTGGAAAGGTATGTCTTTTTGCTGATGACGTGGAGATTTGCGCGGGGGTTGACGTTCCTGGAGGATCAGCCAAATGACAAATGATTTAGGTAAACTAAAAGAATGGTCGGAGTTGTGGCAATTGAGTTTTGGTGTGGATGGGTGCAAGATGGTGCACCTGGGACGTAGAGGCCCGGGGCTGAATATAGAGTATTTGATGCAGTCCTAGCCTCAGCATCTGGGGAAAGGGATTTGGGGGTCGTTGTTTCAGAGGATCTATGGGTGAGTGGTCGGTGTGGTAGAGCAGCGGGAGATGCTAGCAGAGTGCTTGGTTGTGTAGGGAGAGGTATTGGCAGTGGGAGAAGGGAGGTGCTCATGCCACTGTACGGAGCACTGGTGAGACCTCGCTTGGAGTGCTGTATGCAGTGCTGGAGACCGTGTCTCCAGAAGAATGGACATCTTGGAGAGAGTTCAGAGAAGGGCTACTAAAATGGTGTACAGCTGGGGAAAAGTTGCCAGGAAAGGCGTAGTGATCTTAGCAATGTACAGCTTGGAAGGAAGACGACAGAGGAGATGAAAGGTATTTTAATATGATAGGTAGTTTTTTTAATTTTTGCATTAGTGTGAAATCCCCCTCCTTGTTCCAGCACGGTGTCTGTTCAATTTCGTTTCCTCTCGAGGCTAGTCAGCGGGTGATGGAAATAGATATCCCTGTGTTAACTTAGAAATGCCTGCGAAATCTTTGTTACATGATGTAAAAATGTATCTGCTCTGATTGGTTGTTGTATCACATTCCTATGTTGGGAGTGAACACTGCAGGAAGTTTTTATAATATAATACGAACAATTTCTATTGGATGTTGAAACAATAAACGAACCTGACAGACCACAGACTGATCAAGATGATAATCTGCCATATCTCGGTGTGGTTGTGTCTATCGTCTCCTCTGATCAGAGTCGCACAGCGCCTTACTTCGATATTGATATATAAGAAGAAACTTGAAAAAGGTTTATGGTAATTATAATGGAAATCTAGAATTTAACAGTGTGTCCAAAAGTGGGATTTAATAATTCAATTGTCTGATATGATTTATTTCATGTTAAACAATTGCCTATATAAGATAAAAGAATATTGCTTCCATGGGAGGCTGCCTGTGAGAGCCACTGTGTTGTTGTAGGACGCTCTGTTTGTTTTTCTTTGTTTATTGTTTGTTTATCTTAACTCGCCTGATAGAGAACTGTTAATGAGCGGTGACTCACTCGTTATGTTGGTACCCTGATGAAGTTCTGGTGCTGAGTATTCGTATGTCGCTCACCCGGGAAACTGAAAGATATTTCTAGCGTTGAGTAAATGTTTTGTCTTTGTGTCCATAGTGTAGCTCCTTTGTGTTCTGGAGTTCTGGCTCGTAGCATTTTATTTTTAATTGATAGGTCCGTTTTTCTTCTTATAAGCAAGATAGAAAACAAAATAGCGTTGCTTCCATTGAGAGCAATTTTTCTTTTGCATTCTTGGCATTTTTTTAATTTTTTTTGTTATTTATTTTATATTTTTTGCATTGCGGTATGTTTGCAAATCCTTTAAAAGTAGCGCGCGCAACTGTTTTTCTTTCAGAATTAAAATTTTTGTATTTTATTTTTTCCCTTTTGTTTCTTGCCATTGATTACGTCTGTTTATTTAAATGTTTGTCTTACTAACTATTAATGTATGTGTTTATGTCTTTGATGTTTTGTATTTCGTAGTTTTGATCGTGTTTTTTATATGTAATTTATGTACAGTTGTGTTCAAAATTATTCAACCCCACTGAAATTGAGTGTTTGGCCAGTTTGACATTGATTTTGATCATTCAGTCATCTTGCTTACAATTAAATCAAAGAGGCACGTGTAGGTCAGACAAATATAACATAACATTTATAATGAAATAACCACAAATGTCTTTTCTGTGCTCACATCATTATCAGTTTTATTCAACCCCCAAGTGACATTCAATCTTAGTACTTAGTACAACATCCTTTTACAGTTATAAACAGCTTTTAAACGTGAAGCATAGCTTGACACAAGTGTCTTGCAGCGATCTACGGTATCTTCGCCCATTCGTCATGGCAAAAGCCTCCAGTTCAGTCACATTCTTAGGCTTGCGCACTGCAACTGCTTTCTTTAAGTCCCACCAGAGGTTCTCAATCGGATTTAAGTCAGGTGACTGCGATGGCCACTCCAAAATGTTCCAGCCTTTAATCTGCAATCATGCTCTAGTGGACTTGGAGGTATGCTTGGGATCATTGTCCTGTTGAAAAGTCCAACGTCTCCCAAGCCTCAGGTTTGTGATGGACTGCATCACATTGTCATCCAATATCTCCTGGTACTGAAGAGAATTCATGGTACCTTTGCACACGCTGAAGCTTCCCTGTACCTGCAGAAGCAAAACAGCCCCCAAAGCATGATTGACCCCCCGCCATGCTTCACAGTAGGCAAGGTGTTCTTTTCTTCATAGGCCTTGTTCTTCCTCCTCCAAACATAGCGTTGATCCATGGGCCCAAAACAGTTCTAATTTTGTTTCATCAGTCCACAGAAACACTATCCAAAAACTTCTGTGGTTTGTCCACATGACTTTTGGCATACTGCAGTCGACTCTTCTTATTCTTTGGAGACAGCAAGGGGGTGCGCCTGGGAGTTCTGGCATGGAGGCCTTCATTACGCAGTGTGCGCCATATTGTCTGAGCTGAAACTTCAGTACCCACATCTGACAAATCTTTTCTCAGTTCCTCAGCAGTCACACGGGGACTTTTCTCCACTCTACGCTTCAGGTAGCGCACAGCAGTCGAAGTCAGCATCTTCTTTCTGCCACGACCAGGTAGCGTTTCAACAGTGCCCTTTGCCTTGAATTTGCGAATGATGCTTTCTATGGTCTCTCTGGTATGTTTAACATCTTTGCAATCTTCTTATAGCCATTGCCCTCCTGTGAAGAGTAATCACCTCTTCTCTTGTCTTCCTGGACCATTCTCTTGACTTCACCATGTTTGTAACCACACCAGTAAATGTCTAGAAAGAGCTGAGTATCACAAATTGGTGCTTATTATGCTTTATTGCTGCTCCGTGACATCAACAGGTGTTTTCAATAGGATTTCATTCTGAATACAATTACAAATGTACACTAAATTCCCTAAAACCCTTTACAGCATTGGGGGTTGAATAATTTTGAACACAACTGTATAGGGAGTGCTTCTCTTTCTACTGGTTGCTTTGTTTCCATGTATCTTTACTGCCTTGCCTCGCGTAAAAAAAAAAAATAAGAACAGGAAATGGAGACAATAGGGCTTTACTTTTACAGTGACTTTCAAAAGCGCCTGCTAACTTTTTTTCTCTTTCTCATACATTCATTTTTTTTCTCTTTGTTTTTTTTTATTAAAAAAACATTTTATTTGTAATGTATAATGTTATTATGTGTTTGTATAAGGATTTTTTTTCTTTGGTCTTTTAGCAGTGCAAGTTGGATAATGGAATATGTAGTTATTTTTTGTTGTTCTGTGATATCTATTTGGGGATAATTGAACAGTATATACAAATGACATGTGTCTAATGCCTTGAATGACTGTAGTAGCGATTGAATTCTGGAGCTGTTAGTGCTTTATAAAACTGTAACTGTAACTGTTGTGGAATTGGGCGCGGTTTGAGTGCTTTCGGCGTGCGTACAGATGTGGAACAAAAGAAAGTAATTATGGGAGCTGGATTTACTGTAAATGGATTATAGAATTTGATGTATGATATAAACACTATTTTGTGTATCAAGGTGATGGGCGTCGGCCATCTGCTTAATATAAGTTATAAATTTCCCAAAAGAGACGTGGTTAGTTATTTTCCTCTGGTCTTTGTTTGAGTCCAGCACAAATGGATTGACCACACCTTAATATAGGTGTTATGTTTTGCCAAAATGGCCGACTGAGGTCATTTACAGGTTTTGTAAACTTGTTATGTAGGTTCATTATAAGACAGTAAAACAAAGAGGTCATGTTTAAATTGTTTGGAATCTAAGACGATGAAGTGATATAAAGCTGAAGGATTTGAGTGAAAGTTTAATGGAAAGCGCCTACAGGTTGTGTAGTGCTGTATAAAGGAAATTTGTTTCAAATGAGAGAAGGTGTTTTTTTTTTGTTTTATTTTAGTTGACTAAGGGAGATGGAAGGTTGTAGTTTGGTATCTTGAGTATTGTTTGTTTGTTTCTTTCTTTTTTCTGCAGTGGTAGTCATATGTCTAGTTTTATTTTTTGCTCTCTGATGTTTTTGTCTTTTGGTGTGAAGTGCAACAACTTATGACTGTGCCCCATTGAATTTTTCTTGGAGGGAATAAAACAGGTTGTAAAATAGCTGCACAAACACCTCACGTTTGAATGTTTGTTTTTAACCAATATCCTTAATAAAGATTGTTGATGTTTATTAAGAATCTTTTTCTCTGAGTTTCCTCTGAGAACTTTGTGCTAATTAACGCGTCAAGTTTTAAACATGCCCTTCTATACTTTCTTTCCCAGTTCATGATATTTTTGTTGTGTTTTTTTATTTGAATTGAAGTTCACATTCTTTTCCTAGTCTTCTCCATTTTGTCTCTCTCATGACCCCTCCTCTCCTCCATTTTGTCTCTCTCATGACCACTCCTCTCCTCCATTTTTTTCTCTCTCATGACCACTCCTTTTCTTTGTGTACTAAAATGTGTTGCATTTTTTTTTCTCCATTTAAAAGTATTTTAACCATATAAATTTTAACGTTTTTGACAGGTTAATAATACATTTTTTTCCAAGTTTTTTACTTTAGGTGAAAATTACCCATGCATGCCAACTTTGCTCAAGCTAGATGGAAGATTATTGAATACCAATATTGATAAGCTATTGGAATTGAAGGAAATTTACTCAAACACATTATCATTTCACATTGCAGTGTTTCATCAACCGGATAATAAGGAATTATCAGACACCAAATTTATCAACAACTCATCAATAAATCATGCGATTAACCCCTTAAGGACGGGAGTATTTTACAACTTCGGCGCTGTTTCGGAAGTAGAAGTTTGCTGAGCTCATTTTGACCATTTTTTAAGTCACGTATTATTATACCACCCACACAAATTATATATATCGTTCTTTCCGGCAGACTCGGCAGATTAATAATATATTCATTATTATATGTATATGTCATGCCCTGCCAAAATGCTATAACAAAAAATGTAAAAAAAAGTAAAAAATTTGAATTTTCAATAAAATTTCAATCTTCCACAGTGTGTAAAGTGTTTTTTTTTAAAAAATTTATTATCCGAGGCTCTGCGGTCATATTCTATGGGGTAGATTTGTTAAAAAAATTAGAACGGGGAACCCATTTTTTTTTGGGGAGAAATTGCGTGATTTTAGCTAAACCCCCCCAAAAAAAAATCATTAGTGAAGCATCATTGTTCACATTATAAATGAAATGTGAACAATAGTGCTGCATTAAAAAAACAAAAAAAACACGTTTTTATTTTTTTATTATTTATTTTATTTTTTTATTTTATTTTTACTTTTTTTTAACTTTTATTTTACTTATAACATGGTCATGTTTGATATCATTGGAAAGGCATGCTCTGGCCTTTCCATCAATATTATACATGACCCCCTAGCTGCCACCGGATCAGGAGATAGAGGGTTCTTTGAACCCCTTTATCTCCTCTAAGGGATTTCCATAGGAAATCCCTTTGCAGCTAGGGGGTTCCCCGGTTAACTGACATCATCGCGCATGGCGCGATGAGTCAGTTGACCGGGGGGGACCCAGAGGTGGGGGCTGCCATCCAAGATGGCGGCCCCCACCGGAAATAGGCCGCGATCGGGCACAAATTAGTGCCCGGTTGCGACCTGGCAATGAAGGGATTAACCCCCCATACATCGCTGGAAAGGTCAGGCTGTGACCCTCCCAGCGATGCTGGCCACAGCCGCCTGGTCCCCGGCGATGGGGAGATAGAGGGATCCAAAGGATTCCCCCCTCCCCTTCAGGCACTTCCCTGCTCCGGCGGGGGGGGGAAGCCTGAAACTGACGTCATCGCGCCACCGGAGCGATGACGTCACTGCGCGGAGGAGGGATTCACACTGATCTGACTCCGCGGGAGTCAGAGCAGCGTGGGAGCGACGGAGGAGGTGAGTATTAACGGAGGGGGGCTGTAAACGCCGAGGACGTACATTTACGTCCTGCGGCGTCAAAGCCCGCCTAATGCAGGGCATAAATGTACGTCCTGTGGCGTTAAGGGGTTAAAGAAGATCATTGATTTGGAAATAAAACTTAAGACATGTCAGTTTTACAAAACCGTTATTTTCAACCAATAAGACAGAAGACAAAGAAAGAAGAAGATAATGCATTTTTATATGCTGATGGATTGTCTTTGTGTTGTCGTCTAAGTGATAATTATTTTGTGTCTTTTATTATTTTATATTTTATTATTTTTGTTGTTCGGTTACAATCAATATTGTTCAAATTCCCTGACACATTTAGGATTATTGAAGATCACATTCAATTAAATTAGAGTTAATTAATGTATTTAGGAACATATAATTTAATGCATTTGCTTAAATACGTTTCATGACATATATAGTGGTAAATGGAAAGTTTTAATTCGGTAAAATTAAAGTTCTTTTTATTTTTTGGATTTTATTTGAGGATTGGTGTGTTTTATAAACACCAGGTTTGTTTCAAAACACCGAACAAGACCGAATAGGATAGTAGTTAAATATTTTTTTTGTTATTTAGAATGGGTGGAGTATGCACTTCGGCTATTTCCTTTTGAGCCAAAGTTGCATATATATTTTTTTTCTCTAACAATGGGTCAGAAGTAGTGTAATTTTTTTTGAGGGGAAATTTTAAACTTTATTATCTGTGTCTCTTCTTGTGTAAATTAACATTTTTTTTGTTTTCATGCACTTGAGAGTGACAATGAATGAATGGATGTATATGATTAGCGGGGTATACCATATTTTTTTCTTTTTTTTTTGCTTTTCTTTATTGTTGCTACAACCGTAATCGCATCATCAAGAACCTGACAGTCACAATGACTGCATATGGAACGAATCATGGACATTTTGTGTCAAGGTCAAAGGTCACAGGTAATAAGCAACCAGCGCAAAGAGACAGCTTGTTCAGGAGTCCCAATGGTGGGAGCTCTGATGACATTTAATGATTATGCGTCTCAAGCTGGGATGTTGAAAAAGACCAGACCTTGATCTCGCACTGTGGACTGTGTATTAGATTATGGATATTTTTTTTTTTTATTTAATCCCCTAGATAAGTGTGAGAAAGGAATGGATTTGGGAAAATGAGAATGTATTTCTTGAGAGTGTGTATGAATGCAGGTGTGTATGCGGTCTGTGGAGTGAAGCTGAACATAGAAAAACACACAGACATAGATCTGACTCATGTTGATTATTAGATAAATAACCTTTTACATTCAAGTTATTATATTTTTCTTGTTCGGTGAAGTACATTTTGGGAAATGGGAATAAATAGTTATTCAATGTCTAGATTAGGTATTTTGGCCCAAACTCCAAGTGTGGTTCGCTGTAGAGTGAATCTAGATAGATAAGTATATTTTATGCTCATAAAGGGCCTCCTTGGGGAATCCCTTTCGTATATCGTAAAGGTATTAGGCGAGGATACTATGGCCCCAGGTATAATTAGTTTAATTGTCTAGTTTGTTTTATCCATTTTAGTGATCACGATTGTATATGTGATCAATGAGACGATTGAAAGGTATTTTGATATGATAGGTAGTTTTTAAATTTTTGCATTAGTGTGAAATCCCCCCCTCCTTGTTCCAGCACGGTGCCTGTTCAATTTCGTTTCTCTCTCGAGGCTAGTCAGCGGGGTGATGGAAATAGATATCCTGTATTAACTTAGAAATGCCCGCGAAATCTTTGTTACATGATGTAGAAATGTATCTGCTCTGATTGGTTGTTGTATCACATTCCTATGTTGGGAGTGAACACTGCAGGAAGTTTTTATATATAACGAACATTTGTATTGGATGTTGAAACAATAAACGAACCTGACAGACCACGGACTGACCAGATGATAATCTGCCATATCTCGGTGTGGTTGTGTCTATCGTCTCCTCTGATCAGAGTCGCGCAGCGCCTTACTTCGGTTTTGATATATAAGAAGAAACTTGAAAAAAGGTTTATGGTAATTATAATGGAAATCTAGAATTTAACAGGAGATATGATGGAGGCATTTAAATACGTAGAGGGAGTCCATAGGGTAGAGGAAGGGAGTATATTTAAAAGGAAACAGAGTGGCAAAACAGGAGGACATGGTCTTGGATTGGAGGGGCAAAGGTTTAGGGGTAACATCGGGAGGCATTGTTTTGCTGAGGGGGTGGTGGATGCATGGAACAGTCTTCCAGTGGAGGTGGTGGAGGCCAAAACGGTAATTGAATTTGAGCAGGCATGGGATGGGCGTGGGGCTGTCCTAGACAAAAGATAAATCCAGGTAAAGTATCCATGTAATTGAGCAGACTAGATGGGCCGAAAGGTTCTTATCTGCCGACATTTTTCTATGCTTCTATGTATTGTGGAAGAGTTCAGTGCTGGAGGTTTTGTGCATGCAGAAGACATCCCCGATCTATTCCGTTACGTCAGCATCAGAGGATTGATACCTGCTGATCCAGGACTGATTCATTTTTATAAATGTCAGCCGGTCTACAGAGTCGGTGGACAGACGCACTCTTTTGTCTGTGACAAAACCTCCAGCGGCACTGAACATCCTTTCAGAAAGCACGCTGGATGAAGGGCAACCTAGTAGCTGCATAGCATATTGGCTAAGTTCTGGCCAGTGATCCAATCTCAACACCCAGTAAGCCAGTGGATCATCTGCTGGAAAGGTATCCAGGTCTGCCCGTGCCCCTAGGTAGTCCTGCACCATATGGTGAAGACGCTGGCAATGGGTGCCTACATTTGATGTTCCTGGGCGTCGTGGACTAAAATTTTTTAAAAATGCATCAGTCAAGCGGCCCTGGCCTTCGCCACTATTCCTCTGATCATCCGCAGCCTCAGAAGCACATGTGTCATCACTTGGTAACCTACCAGTGCCTGGAAAGGTGTTGCACAAGTGTCGCTTTAGAGCGTCCTCAAGTTTTTTCATCCTGTGCTCCCTCTGTGCGGGCAGGATGAGCTCTGCAACTTTACCCTTGTATCATGGATCAAGAAGATTTGCCAACCAGTAATGATCCCTCTCCTTGATAGCATGAATCCTGGGGTCCTTTAGCAGGCTTTGCATCATAAGGGAGTCCATGCAGCG
>RXON01001671.1:0-43830 GCA_009667805.1 Leptobrachium leishanense
AAAAGGAAAATATATATCTTTAACCCTCTTTTGTGTTTGGGGAGTGAGTCCCGCACAGGTTATGTCCCAGAATGTGAGTGTGTGTGTGTTATGGTACCCGGGTACAATATTCAACTGGCCAGTGAATTGCTTATGAGGTATCTTTGACTAGTCAAGTTGGGGCCCTGTGGGTTTTGGAAACAAACAGCAGCGTGCTTTCTTTATTCACAAACGGCCTGGAAAGCCTCTCACCCATCCGCCAGATACTTGGTGCTCCGCTCGACCCAGGACGTCTCTCCGCTCGATCTTGGCTGGGATTCTCTGGGCTACCGGATCCGCTGTCTTGCCTTTCTGTAGCTGCTGCAAGATGTCCAGCTCACTGCCTGCTCTCCCTGTCCGATCGATCTGCGGTGCTCCTAACTCGGGGTCCTCTCGCTCACTTGGTATCAGCGTGGGTATTCCTGTGAATCACTGGGTCTTCCTCTGGTAAGGCTGAATAACCCAGTCTTTAGCTCTGTCAGGCCCCAGCTGCGCTCCGGCCTAGTCACTGTCTCGTTCTGCTGCTCTGCGTCTTGCTCCTCTCACTCCCTGGCACGCTCTGCCAGCTCTCTCCACGAGGCTCAGGATGTAAGTCTCTGTGTCCCACCCACTTCCTGTGTCTGCTCCCAAAGCATGCCGGGAAATGTAGTCCCCATGTTCAGTGTCTCTCATCGCGCTTGTCTCCCTCCGGTGGCCAAAAATAGGTGCTGCCACAACAGGGAATTAAACCCAGCGCTACATATGCATCTGTGGTGGGTGTGTTCTGTCTCTTTGTTCCCTGCCAGCGTCAACTGTGCATCAAGGAGATTCCCTCCCGCCCACCCTGTTGAAGTTCATCTTCTTCGTGTCACAGCTTTGGATTGGCATGATTCCTGGACAGCGGTGCTTTCAACTGGATAAGCCGCCTTCGGGTGAGGCCTTGGTGAGACGAGCCCCACTTGATGTCGGTCAGGCGGGGTGACGAGCTCTTGATTTGGTGAAACTGCCTATTACATGGGTAATAGGGCAGAGGATGGGGAAAGCACTGCAGGATTACATGTTGTATATATTTAATAAAGCTGTGGCCCATGCCCTTTCCAGTTAAGAACGTGTTGTGTCTTTCTTTATATTTAAGGGTATGGGTTGGGAAAAGGTCCCAGGTTTAATCAGTCAAGCAATTCACTTTTGTTTGTTTTTTTAAATAAGGGATTTTCCTATTTTACATCCATTATCTATTTCTTCTTCTTTAGCACGCTATTTTTATTTAGTCTGTGAACTTCTCCCTGCTAGCCAAACCATGAGCCTTATTCCGTCACTACTGTGAAAAGGTAAACGGTGATCTGGCAATCTAGCAGACTTCACTTACCATCTCCCTTTTAGTGCAGTTGTTCGGGGATAGGTGCCTTATTAGTGCCAGATGCAACCTAATACCAACCTGTAATGCTCCATGTATGAGGGGGAGAGGGTGTGAGCCCAGGGATGCAGTGACACTCAAGCAGGGGCGGATCCAGACACAGGTTTCAGGGGGGAATTCTACCAGTTTTGGCAAAGAGCTGGTGTTGGGTTCTCAGTGACAGACGGATATATTTGCCCCCCAGCTCACATGGATATATATTGCCCCCTGCTCACATGGATATATTGCCCCCAGATCACATGGATATATTTGCCCGAAGCTCAAACATGGATATATTGTCCCCAGCTCATATGGATATATTGCTCCCAGGTCACATTTGATATATTGCCCCCAGCTCTCACATGGATATATTGCCCCCAGCTCTCATGGATATATTGCCCCAGCAGCTCACATGGATATATTTGCCCCCAGCTCACACTGGATATATTTACCCCTAGCTCACATGGATATATTGCCCCCAGCTCACACTGGATATATTTGCCCCAGCTCACATGGATATATTGCCCCCAGCTCACATGGATATATATTTGCCCCATCTTACATGGATATATTTGCCCCCAGCTCACACTGGATATATTGCCCCAGCAGCTCACATGGATATATTGCCCCCAGCTCACATGGATATATTTGGCCCCAGCTCATATGGATATATTTGCCCCCAGCTCACACTGGATATATTGCCACCAACTCACACTGGATATATTTGCCCCCAGATCACATGGATATGTTGCCCCCAGCTCACACTGGATATATTTGCCCCAGCTCACATGGATATATTGCCCCAGCTCACACTGGATATATTTGCCCCCAGCTCACACATGGATATATTGCCCCAGCTCACACTGGATATATTTCCCCCCAGCTCACACATGGATATATTGCCCCCAGCTCACATGGGTATATTGCCCTTATCTCACATGGGTATATTGCCCCCAGCTCACACTGGAAATATTTGCCCCCAGCTCACATGGGTATATTGCCCCCAGCTCACATGGGAATATTGCCCCCAGCTCTCACATGCTCCTCTGCTGTCAGGCCCCAGGCTCCGCCGGCATTCTTCTCCTCCCTACAGGCGAGCGGCCGCTGACATGCCAAGCTGCATGTCAGCGGCCGCTCGCCTGTATGGAGGAGAAGAATGCCGGTGGCGGTGATTTTCTCAATTGCCCCATTGCCCCCCTGGGTCCGCCCCTGCACTCAAGCGAGACACAGATGGAGGTATTAAACAGGGGTTTATTAGTAAAGAACACAAAGATAAACACAGCAATAATCTAGTGGAGGGGCAAGCCAGGAATGGGGCTGACTAGGAAGAGGCAATGGTGAGAAACAAAGGCTAGGGTGAACTAAAGACAGGAGCACAGACACTGAGGGAAACATTAGGAGACTTACCAGGAGAAACGAGACAACAGACACAGGTATGACAGGAAGAGGGCTTACTTCAGGAGATGCAGGGCAATGGAGATAGGAATGGTAGGAAGGTGGGGTCACGGGAATATGCAGGGTTCTGTAGTCTCAAGGAGCAGGTATACAGTATATATATTATTATTATCCTTTATTTATATGGCGCCACATATTCCGCAGCATTTTCACAAGGGGTTGAAACATTAGAATACCACACATGGATAATATGACTTGATTCAGGGGACCCTGTTCCCAAGGGAATTTACAATCTATTAGATATATAAGTATTTTGTGAGGTAGGCGCATCCATATCGTTAGGTGTCTCTTGCCCAAGGACACTCGCTGGTGGTGTCTTCTGAGTGGGATCGAGTCGGCTTTCCATGACTGTAGATCAGTGATCTGGTGGTTAGGTTGAACCCACTTCTCGTAAAGACTTGCTTCTCCACAGTTGTATGGGAGGGATGTGCTGAACGGGATTTTGACTTGCTTCTCCATGGTCAAAGGGTAGAGATGTTACCACTGGACTCCACAGCTGATATTGTATGGTAGGCAAGTATGTACCATTAGATGTCTTGACCAAGGACACTTACTGGAGAGGTGCTTTGGCCGGGATTCGAACCTGTGTCTACACAGTTATAGAGCAGTGATGTTACCTCTGCTCCATCCAACTAGGAGGAGCTGTAGAAAAAAATGGTCTCTGTGGGGACTTCTGTGGTAACAGCGGGGGGGGGTCTCTGTGGTAACAGTGGACGGTCTATGTGGTAAACAGCAAGCTGGACAGGTTAGACAGATCTGGTACAAAACGGTCACGGAAATGGGTAAAGGAATAACAACATTGACTGGGAAATATTTGTTCCCGGTCCCAGTCTGCCCTGGCGAAAAGAAACAGTGGTTTGTGCTACGCTATTCGCAGTAGAACTGGCGGCGCCTATGGGATTCTTTAAGTGACTTTACAAATGAAAATCACTCAACACTAGCTTTTAGAAGACGGTATTTCTTATAGAAATACCTGCTCCAGACGAGAAAGATGAACTACCATGGAATAGCTAGGTCTTCTCATCTTAGGTGAAAATGAATGTCTCCAATACAAAATATAGGAGACGTTAATTACAGGTGGGAAGCCCAGCATGCGCCATGAGTGGAATAGCGATTCCCACCGTTAAGATGACTTCTGTAGACATTATGTACAACAGCTCCAGTAGTTATCTTAACGATAACCATAGACTAGGGACCCACGTGTTCTTTACTCATCAGCTAAGTCCCTGTGTGTCACATTATCGACCCTGTATCATCTCAGCCAAAATGTGACTTGCATAGGAGTGCACAGCAGTATTAGGAGTGGGTGCCGGCACTTACCTGGTCAGTAATGCGCATGCATTTACATGGGTGAAATCCAAGTGTTGTTTTTTGAATTTTTAAATATTTTCAATTGATTACTTGAATTATTAATATTTAATTGTATTAAAACGATCATAATCACACGGAAAATTCATTTCTTCTGCATTAGTTATTAGTTATTCTAAAACACAGTAGTTGACCCTCTATAGATTTCTACTTTTACAAAAATCTGCTATTTGATGCTTTTTTAAAGCATTTTTAATGTCAGGTTAGAGGCGGACGATCTACGTCAAAAGTGCGGTTTGCTCACGGATACACATAACTTCCATACTTCTATAATCATGATCATTATTATCATCATTTATATAGCACCAACAGTTTCCGCAGCGCTTTACAGTAAACACAGGGAACGAGACAAAATGAAAACAAACCTCGAAACAGAGGTACGGAAAAGAGGTGCAGAGGGACAAGCTAAAAATTCGAGCACATGTCACGGTCAACAGAAGCAAGTCTTACATAACTGAAACGACTCATTCTTAATAGTTCTTTTTTCTGTGTCTTGGTAACACAGATGTTACTGAGGTCTAGTTCCCCTCGTGTTCAGCCAAGCAAGAATCTAATTATCTGTAATGTTAGTGACATACATGACTGGCCTAGGCTGTGGATGTACATACTGCAACGATGAATTTACTGCATTGTTTACGTACGTTAAAGTATATTGTACGGGTTAGCTATTAAGAGCAAGTCACAGCCAGGTAGCAAATGATCTTGAGGATGAAGAAAGACATTTTTCGGTACAAGGGTTCATATCACGGATGATGTGGACGTGGTGCGCGGAGGATACATTTAACAGGATGCTGTTTCATGGTCTGTAAGATGTGTCTTTAGCAAAGTGTAGCACGCCAACACACTTATAAGAAAAAATAAGGAAGGAGGTGGAAATAGAAACGAGATGAAGTAAGGATGTTGCTGGTTTGTCTGCGTTTCTTTAGTTTGAGATATAGGGAACTACATTTTAATCTGTCCCACGATCTGCCCTGGGGGTGATTGTGTATTCAAGTCACTTCTCTATTTCTCATTCTGTGTTTCCTTCTCACACATTGTCGCTGGTATCTTGCTGTTGCAGGATGTCGGACCTTGGAAGACGGCTACTGAGAGGTGAGAACATTACGAGATGATTTTATGGGTTATTATGATAGCTTGATTTGACACGTGTTCCGATTTCTGCCTCTATTCATCTACGATCGATCCATATAGATTTAACTGATGCTTAAGGTCAACTATATGCTTCATTAGATTGCCGGAGACCTACATGGTTATTCAGAGAGCGGTGAAAAGCAGGAGAATGACTGGAGAATGGAAAATTCTAGGTCAAAATAGCTGATTTGGTAAGTGAGATAAATGGGAGACTTTTTCTGGTTTGGCTATTTTGACCTAGAGTTTTCCATTCTCCAGTCATTCTCCTGCTTTTCACCGCTCTCTGAATAACCCTGTAGGTCAAACAAGCCGATTTGGAAAGTGACATAAATGGGAGAATGTTTCTGGTTTGGCTTTTTTGACCTGCAGGGTTATTCAGAGAGGGGTGAAAAGCAGGAGCATGACTGGAGAATGAAAAATTCTAGGTCAAAATAGCCAAACCAGAAAAATTCTCCCTTTGATCTCACTTTCCAAATCAGCTATTTTGACCTAGAATTTTTCATTCTCCAGTCATTCTCCTGCTTTTCACGCTCTTTGAATAAGCGTGCTAGAGTTTTCCATTCTCCAATCATTCTCCTACTTTTCACCACTCTCTGAATAACCCTGATAGATTACACATATGAGAGAGAGACATAACACAGATATTCCAGCATTAGAGATCCCGAGCTCGCTGAGGTTACAGTCTTAATAAATTCCTAGGTTCGCTGCTTTTCTTCATTTTATATCTAAATCACCCTAATTTCCAGACTGACCCTGTGAATTTCCTCCCTCAGGTCTCTGCTTACTGATCTGCTTCACGTACCTGAAAGGTAACTATTGTAGAAATAACGGGTTAGTAAAGATGAAATATAAATACATGGGGCATATATGAGATGGGCAGCTACAAGTAGTATGACGTTTTGTCTAATATACTGTGTTTGGCAGGTCACATACAATGCTACATGTTGTGTTGCCCTTTATCTGTTTGTTTGGACATGTTATCTTTCTGTTATCACAAACTGGTCTGTAATGGGTCTTCTGAATTAGGCTTGTGCACCGATTTTTTTTTTTCGATTCGATTCGATTTTTCGGATTTTCAAACTTTTCGATTCGGCTCGTTTCGACCGATCTCTGTTTCGATTCGGTTCGGCTCGACTCATTTTTCGTGTATATTTTTTCGGAATATCGACCATTTTTCGTATTTTCGTGTCACTTTGCTCGTTTTTTGTATCGACTTTTCGTGATTTCGGAAATTTTCGTTTTTTCGGAACGTCTTTTCTCCTCGTTTCAAAACAATAAATTTCGATTTGACACATTTCAAGTCCATTCGAAAATTCCGAAAATATTTCGTTTCGGCTCGGAAAACTTTTCGGATCTGCCGTTTTCGGATCTAAAAATTTTCAGAAAATCGGCCGCATCCGAAAACACGAATCGGGAAATTTTGTGAAAATTCAGAAATTCCGAAACCCGAAACGCACATCCCTATTCTGAATGCTCTTCGGATAGAATCGTTCCACCTCGTGTTAAAAATAACAGATTTTGCCACTCTTGACGCTTTAAAGAAGTGTTTGAGATTGGCAGCGGAGAAGAAATTCTAGACAATGTAGACAAAGAGCACAAGACTACTACTATCATAATTCTTATTTATGAGGATGATATTCCTGGAGCCGAGGCAATAAATGGATGTATTCTCTGCCTTTCGTCTGAGTATCCAGGAGTCAAATTTTGCAGAGTAAAAAGTTATTTTCTTGGAACTAGCACTAAATTTACTGAAAATGCTCTCCCTGCATTGCTTGTGTATAAAGCGGGTGAACTAATAGGTAATTTTGTGCGTATAACTGACCAATTGGGGGAGGATTTTTTTGCTGTTGATCTAGAAGCATTTTTGCATGAATATGGCCTACTACCAGAAAAGCATTCCGTGCACACATCAGTTTGTAATCCTTCTGTGCAGTGCTTTAGTGATGACAGTGCCTAAGGCTAGGGTCAGACGAACGCATTTTTCACGTTGTCAGTGAAAAAGTGCGTTCGAACGAATGGACATATTTTTTCCCGGAATACGCGATAGCGGTCATACGATGCGCATTTTCGTCCGTGATTTTGTACGGATCATCAATAAAACCCTTTTTGCATCTGGACGTTATGTTGGCCGGACGTGTGCAGCGTCTGACGTCTCCTAATCACGCAAACACGCCGCTATGCGGTCGCAGCGCACTCTGTACGTCAGTAGTAGCGGTTTGACGTTCTCGAAAAAATGCGTTCGTTTGCCACTTGCGTTGCACGGGCGAACTTTCGTGCGGCTGTTCGTCGTATGTTCCCCAGCATTGGACGTCATTTGCTGCTAGCACGGCCGTGATTTCGTGAGGCTAAACGCACGTTAAAACTGCTTTCGTCTGACCCTAGCCTTAGAAATAGACTGAGTTTCAATTACATGCTGTAGTGAAATGATTATTTAAATATTTGATTACCTGTGAGTTAATGTTTAACAAAATGTAGTATACAAATTTGATAAAAACGTATCCAATATTTAACATAGCGTTTTTTAGTTTTTTTTTATTCATAAAAGATTAAAAAGTATGTTGTTCATTAAATGTTCTTTCAGCAGTAGTAGAAAGTCTAAAGTAAAACTGATAAAACCGATAATGCAAAAATATTTCCATCTTTTAACTTCTTAGTGATGCCGTTTTTAGTTACATAAGGACACAAGCAATTTTTGCATTTTTCAGATGCATAATTTACATCTTCCTCATTCATTTCACCTACACATATACCGTTTTGTTTTGTGTTTTTGTTATTTTCTTTTTTCGACAAAAGGGGTCTCTATTGTGTAACATATTTAGGCTGGGGTCAGACCAGCGCATTTTTAACGTGCGTTCTGGCGCACTTAATCACGGCCGCACTAGCAGCAGATGACGGGCAATGACGGCCAATATACGAAGTACGGTCGCACGAAAGTCCGGCCGCGCAACGCAAGTGGAAAATGAACGCATTTTTTTGAGAACGCAGAACCGCTAGTACGGACGTACAGAGTGCGCTGCGCCCGCTAGCGGTGTGTGTGTGTGATTTGGAGACGTCACACCCTGCTCGTGTCCGGCCAACATAACGTCCAGACGCAAAAAGTTTCCTGGTTTGGATTCGTAAAACATCACGCACGAACATGCGCATCGTATGACCGTTTTCGCATATTCCGTGAAAAAATACATCAATCCGTTCGGACGCACTTTTTTACGTTCGCGTGTAAAAATACTTTCGTTTGACCCTAGCCTTAAAGTCTTATTTAAAAAATATAGAAAATCAGCTTTTGAAATACCGTGTATATAATTGGTGCAGCTAAAGGTAAATAATTTAAAATAAATTTGGTTTTGCCCTAATTTACAGGGTCAGCATATGTCTGGAATTTGAAGTTTGAGAAATATTGGTGATAAACGACTTTTAGAATGTAGTGCTGTGGCAGCATTCACATGTGATGGGATTATGGGCTTTCCTGTTGCTGGTTGGCCTCGGTCCAGAGGGACCCAAGAACAGCATTAACCCCATGATCGCTGATCCTGCTATGGACCAACTCACATTTTCCCGTATGAATAATTCTGTCAACAGTTGAGATAAAATAAGCTGTAGCAAAAGTATGTGCAAGATACAATGCTGTAGTAGTACTACTCCTACAGGGTTATTCAGAGAGCGGTGAAAACCAGGAGAATGAACAATCTAGACCAAATAGCCGATTTGGAAAGTGAGAAAAATGGGAGAATTTTCCTGGTTTGGCTATTTTGACCTAGAATTTTTACTTCTCCAGTCATTCTCCTGGTTTTCACCTATGAATAACCCTGCTACTCTGAAAATCCTGTATACTTTCAGATTTAGTGATGAATTAGGATTTTTTTTTTCTCCCTTTATGTTAAAACCTTCAAGATACCACTTTTATACTGTGTACAACAGATAAAGATGTATTTTTCTCAGCCTGATGTTTAAACGTGAAAAATATACAGAACACTTTAGTTTGTGGAGTGTGAAGAATAAAATTGTAAAGGAACTTTTAAAATAAATAAATAAATAAATAAATAACAAATTAGCAAATGTGGGTTTACTGATTGAGATTTACATATGATTAAAAAAATAGCTTGTAAATCCAATGAATCAGAATGTAGATTTAAAAAAAAAGGTTTCCAATGCGTATATTGTTCATATATATTAACAGAAAATGCTGGAGTGCCAGAGTTTACATTTTCAACAGAACCATATCAATTTACTGCAAGCTGGCAGTTTTATAGATTGTGTGAATGGCTACTTGTTGCCAAATTTGACATATGTATCAAAATTAAAGAAAAAACTGCTTTGCAAAATTGAACTTAAAACAGAAACATTGATCACATGTACAGAGAACTTCTAAGTTTAAAGGGGTGGTGGGGGGTGTCAGCACTCCTGATGAGCCTGTGCAAGGCGAAACGCGCGTTGGGTGCGTGTTCTGGTGGGCAGTAACCCTTACCTCCAAATCTCCTTATCTTAGTGTGATTTTTTCATTTTTTACAGCTCTAGCAATTTGGCTGGTTTTATTTTTCTGGCGATACGCCTGTGGGCACTCACATATAGCCGCTTGCTTATTAAGCGTTATGATGCTGCACAATTGAGATTATGGTGGGTCATCATGTGCCCTTCGATATTGCATATTAATTGAGGGCAACATATTTATACATTTGGATGGGTTACGCTCACGTTCCAATTACATGTATTCAATTAGTCTCCTTGTATGATTGAGTTTCTTCCCAAAGCATATATTGGTCAATTTTGATGAAAAGGTTTATTCAAGCTCATCAATATTTGATACAAACAGAATTTACCAATTTATTGAATACCTTTGATTTTATAGTGTATATGTGTGTTTGTTCAATGTGATCACCAGTGATGGCGTGTTTAGATTTGGCATTTGTGCCTCAATAAAAGATTCTTATAATATATTTTTTCATTGATGCACCGTGTTTCTACTGACGAGTTTCAGTGGATCAGCTTTTCTATGCTTAAGCAGAACTTCTATGTTAAAAGGGGTGGTGGTGGTGGGGGGTATTGAAAAAAAACAAAAAACAGACGGGTTACATTTTAACCCCTCCGTACCCTGTTTTAAACCTAAATTATCCCATTAACACTTTCCTTCTCTCCACATCGGACCCCCCTTGCCCTTCCCTACGGTCACAGCTTGACCATGAGGGTCTGCACCAGGGATGTCAAACTGTGCCCCCCAGATGTTGATGCAATACAATTACCATAATTCTTTGAATGTGATAGATGGCCAGAGAATCATGGGAGTTACCTTTCAGAACCATCTGGATGGCTGGGGTTTGAAAGCCGTGGTCTAGAAGTCCATGCCAATCCAATTGCTTTTAATGTAAGCACATTGAGAAACATTGGTTAGTCATAAACTGACTAAACTGCGCATTCCTCAACTAAACCCTGCAAAAACTGATTCGCCAAAGTTGATCAACAGTTTTTTGGGAAGCGCAATCCCTCCAAAAGGAAGGCTGAATCAGCCTTCCAGGACACCTGCAGAGCTCGCGACCCAGAAGCGCAAGGTTCCATGTAGTCCTATGGAACCCAGGAGCAGATACTCGCGGCGTCACGGGAGCACTACTGCTGGTATCAGGGAGCTTAGCGCTGTGTTCCAAGGAGAGGTGCTGAGGTAGCACCTTTCCCGGAATACAACGTTAAAATGAAAATGATAATGGGAAATGTGCAAGCGCAGATTTTCCTGCTTACTGTCTCCATGTTAGAATAGTGTCATGCATGGAATAGGGCCCCCACTTGGCTTGCTTCATAGTATAGGGCAGGGGTCAGCAGCCTTGGCTCCCTGATGTTTTGAGAACTACATTTCCCATGTGGCTCAGTCAGCCTAATGGGTGACTGAGCATCTTGGGAAATGTAGTTCCCAAAACATCAGGGAGCCAAGGTTGCTGACCCCTGGTATAGGGAATAGTTGGCACGTTATGCTGACCATCTTCATTTCAAGTTATTTGAAACCAACTTGACTGCTCCATTATGATCAAGCAAACCAACAAATGGTGCATGGTGATCCTGGAAGGCTTATGGAATGACAAGCAATAGAATATGCAGTGACATTGAGTGAGGGAATACGGGATGGAATACGGGACCACAATGGTTATCGTAGGATGGAATGTGAGCTTCATATGAAATCAGGGGATACACCGCACAAAGAAATATGCAATCATGGAGGGCTTTATTGATTGGTTCTCTGGAAGTAGCAGAGTTTGAGAAAAGCAAAGTAGTGATACAGGTCTGATGAAGTTTCATGAGGTCAAACAATGTTGTAAGATGTACTGAGCTTTGCCTAAGATTCAGACCTTGTTACAACGCAGAAAACATGTATAATGCATGGTGTGTTCATGTGCATTTTTCCAACACAGGTGCCGACTACATAGACAAAGACGTCCAAAGCTTTTCCCAGTGCTCCGATGACAAGAATTGCCCATCTCATTCAACATGTGAAAATACTCAGTGGGGAAACTTCTGTCTCTGTACATTAGGATTCTATAACTATAATAACAATGCAACGGTCACCTGTCCAGAAGGAAACTGTCAAGGTATTGTACTATCTCTCTGTTGTTGTAAATTCACAAAACTGAAGATAATGGAGAGAGAGAGGGCAGCAAGGAAACTGAGGTATTTGATCAATAAAAGTTGAATTAGGAAAATTTGTCAAGTCTTCTAGTCTTCAAGCTCAGCTATATTGTCTCGTCTTTAATTCCAGTCCATTGCAAAACCCATTGAGTCTTCATCCATGAAAGGATATGGAGATTGCATGCCCACTTGCCAGGTTCACCATCTTTTCCTGGACCGAAGCTGGATTAACATAATGTCGGTGACAATGAGGCCTCAGCTTCAGGTCCAGGATTCAATATAAATTTATAGAAAATTTAATTATTTCAGTATTATGTGTCTGCAACACTGTGATACAGCACAATGGCAATGACAGGCGTGAGGGTAGAGACACAATGGGCCGTGGTGGATAGAAAAGAAGAGATACAGTGGGAGAGATGGGAGATGGAATGGGCAGATATGCAATGAAGTAAGAGGAGATCCAACCCAAATCTCAAGATAAAGACTCATGAAACTATTGATTAAGCAATGAGTTTATTAATATTTTTTTCTACCGAATTTAATGACGAAAAAACAAAACCCCTCATTAAATTTACTTTGAATTGAACATAATGGGTCATGTCGAGCTGGTAGTGATCTGAGTCTTTGTAAGTGCATTATATACATAATAGAGGAATGACAACATGTTTTATATAACCACTGAAATATACTATCAGGGTTATTCAAAGAGATCCGAATTGTGGCTGAATGGTAACCGAACGCTGAAATTCGGTGTACGGTTACCTTTCCTGGCCATTCAGCTATTCAGAGAGCAGGCAGTTCAACAAATCCTGGCAAATTGCCTGCACATACGGTGCCTGTTCGTTGCCTGTTTGAGGGCAGTGAATCCCCATAGAGAAGCAATGCTTCGTCTATTCAGAGAACAAAAACCAGCAGGGAAAAGTTGCCGAATTGCCCTGCTGTTAGGTGGTTTCATTCGACAGGTTTATTCAGGTGAATCCCATAGGCTTCAATGTTAAAAATATTCCCGTTTTAATTCAATATCTAATAAACCGTTCATTATAAAATTCTGCAGTAAAGAGTCTCTTTATTTATAGATTTTTCAGGATATTTTAAGCATTTTTTGGAATAATTTTTTTTAAAAAAGTCAGATTTTTCTTTTTTTTAAGTTTACTTATTTTTTCTGTAACCGCCCTTTTTATTATCATTCCCTGGACCTCATTGTAAATTTCAGATATTTTCGCTCAGTAGTTTCTTTGCAAACAGTGTTTCACTTTTCAAACATTCATGCAAACTGTTTTCCTAATTTATTCACTTCGCTCTTCTGCTGTGTCAGCTTTTTCCGGCGGCTTCGCTGCGTGTGATCGGCTCCTGCTCAGGTTTTTCCGCGGTTTTCGGCGGGTTAATCCAGATGCTTTTGCGGGTTTTCGGCGTGCATTCGCAGGGTTTTGCGGTTAGTTTTCGGCGGGTTTGCAGCTGCCTTTCCCTCCAATTCGGGGACCCTGTGGTGTTTGCTGAATACACCACAGGGTCACCGAAATGGGATCGCCAAAAGGAACCGAATTGAAGAGAACGAAATGTCACCGAACGTGCGGTGACTTTTCAAATCTCTTTGAATAACCCTGTATATTTTGCAAGTTAATGGAGATCATTAGTTCAATGGCCCGGGCACACTCCACAGCGTAACATTCAAAAAATTCAGATATTACCAACTGTACCCTGTACCCATTAGTGTTCATGTTACTGGACATTAAACGGGGTTCAGGCAATGGCTATGTCCTGGATTGCTTATCGTACGATGTGATATGGACACAGGTGAGCTGCAAACCGATCGTAGGTGATAAAGGGGACCTTCGAACAACTTAAGCTTAGTACCCCGACCGGGTCACATCTGTCAATACTGCTTCCTTGCCAGACCCCCCCCGCCATGTTCTCCCCAGCAGGCTTAAGTGCCTTCCTCCAGTCCTCAGAGGAGGCTTAAGGGCTGGGACATGTAGGCAGCCTGCTAGCATCCACCAGAAATACAACAAGGCTGAATATCTGGAGGTTTTCAGGGTCAAAATGGAACTTATTTAATTGGGGACAGGCACACATCTTTATGTGGTCAAACATGGGTTATTTACAAAGCCTTCCCTAGAAAATGTTGTGAGATATAATTAGACTATGACGGATAATGGGATAAACATTTGTTCAACATTCCTAGACAGACAGGACAATGACAATCGTTAATGGTAAACAGATACAGTCTAAAACATCAGATAATGGGGCAGTGTTTGCCTGTGGCAGATTAACAAACTATACACATACCCAGGGCTCGAGTCGAGCGGGAACGCGTGGAACGGCGTTCCCGCACTTCTCCCACAGCGGGAACGCTGCGGGAACGCAGCGTTCCCGCTGTGGCCCGAGCCCGAAAGGCTGGAGCAGGCGGACGCCGTACTTAGAACGGCCGCAAACAGGAAGTGGAGCCGCTCGCCTGGCTGTTTCATCCCAGGCGAGCGGCTCCACTTCCTGTCTGCGGCCGTTCTAACAGGAAGCACGCGGCCGCCGGGCGCAGACGCCGCAGAGAGGTGAGCTGGGGGCACTATCCATGAGCTGAGCTGGGGGGCAGTATCCATGAGCTGGGGGACATTTCCATGAGCTGGGGGGCAAATCCATCAGCTGGGGGGCATATCCATGAGCTGGGGGACATTTCCATGAGCTGGGGGGCAAATCCATCAGCTGGGGGGCATATCCATGAGCTGGGGCATTTCCATGAGCTGGGGGCATATCCATGAGCTGGGGCATTTTCATGAGCTGGGGGGCATATTCATGAGCTGGGGGGCATATCCATGAGCTGGGGGGCATATCCATGAGCTGGGGGGCAAATCCATGAGCTGGGGGGCATATCTATGAGCTGGGGGGCATATCCATGAGCTGGGGGGCATATCCATGAGCTGGGGGACATTTCCATGAGCTGGGGGGCAAATCCATCAGCTGGGGGGCATATCCATGAGCTGGGGCATTTCCATGAGCTGGGGGCATATCCATGAGCTGGGGGGCATATCCATGAGCTGGGGCATTTTCATGAGCTGGGGGGCATATTCATGAGCTGGGGGGCATATCCATGAGCTGGGGGGCATATCCATGAGCTGGGGGGCAAATCCATGAGCTGGGGGCATATCTATGAGCTGGGGGGCATATCCATGAGCTGGGGGGCATTTCCATGAGCTGGGGGGCATTTCCATGAGCTGGGGGTCATTTCCATGAGCTGGGGGTCATTTCCATGAGCTGGGGGTCATATCCATGAGCTGGGGCATTTCCATGAGCTGGGGGGCATTTCCATGAGCTGGGGGGCATTTCCATGAGCTGGGGGGCATATCCATGAGCTGGGGGGCAAATCCATGAGCTGGGGGGCATATCCATGAGCTGGGAGCAATATCCATGAGCTGGGGCAGTATTCATGAGACCTGGGGGCAATATCCATGAGACCGGGGGCAATATCCATGAGACCTGGGGGCAATATCCATGAGACCTGGGGGCATTATCCATGAGACCTGGGGGCATTATCCATGAGACCGGGGGCATTATCCATGAGACCTGGGGGCATTATCCATGAGACCTTGGGGGCATTATCCATGAGACCTTGGGGGCATTATCCATGAGACCTTGGGGGCATTATCCATGAGACCTGGGGGCATTATCCATGAGACCTGGGGGCAATATCCATGAGACCTGGGAGCATATATCCATGATACCTGGGGGCATTATCCATGAGACCTGGGGGCAATATCCATGAGACCTGGGGGCAATATCCATGAGACCTGGGGCATTATCCATGAGAGCTGGGGCATTATCCATGAGAGCTGGGGCAATTCTATCCATGTGAACTGGGAAAATATATCCATATAACCAGTGCTGTGTATATAATTCTGGGGGGTCTGTGCCTGGATATATATATATAGATTATATATAAAACGCGTTAGTCCAGTTGCCAAAATCGCGAGTATACCTGTACGTAGTGATACCTTTCACTGATCAGTATAGTTTCCAGTTTACACTCTTGAAAGCTTGTCTTTTAAATGTAAAGTTAACCCAATAAAAATGGTATCACCGGCTCGTCCGGCTATACTCGTGATTATATATATTTTTTCTTCAGGTAATAGGGGTTGTGGAATTCGTGGGTGAGTTCCCTCACTTTTTTTCCCAGGACTTGACCCCTGCACATACCCAGCCTGAAATCCTATCACCAGATACACATTGCCCATGGACGATGGGCAATAACATTACTTGTACGTATCACAGATTACACAAACACTCTGCACACGAGAGGGCAGGAAAATAATATATCATCAGGCCTGCACCTCCCAAATACATCTCCAGGTCCATGCACCCCAAGTCCAAAGTGACGCACATCACTCTCAATATCTCTGGTTGCATGTGCCCTTCATGGTGAAGTGAGGTGTCATTCATAAGGTCAGAGTCCGGCCTTTCCAATGATATCAAAACTGATCATGTGCAATATATATAGAAAAAATTAGGAAAAATAAATTCCAAGAGTAAAATTAGCTTTTATGGACATAAATGGCAGACTAGTTAGTGATGCTTAGAAGTCTGGGAATAACCTAGTTTCTGATCTTGCCTCCAGTGACTTCCGTTAATGGTATGTGTCTGTGTATACAGCCATGTATGTGTTACTAGGAGTTACATTGCTATATATGGGTGTAAGTGAGTGTCTGACTGCACCTGTGGCGTATTATTGCTGCTGGTACTTGATTCTCAGTGACAGGCAGAGCATGTACCAGAATGCAGACTGCAGAATATTGCTGTACAGGGTCTGTCAGGAGTCATCTGAGCAGCAGGAGAACAGACCCTGTATGGCAATGTCCTGGAGAGAGTGAGTGTGATGAGCACAGCTTGCGATCCGACACCCCCTATGCCTGTCACGATGAACTTAACACCAACGCTTAGCCACATTTTGTAGAGTGCACCCCCCCCCCACATCCGAAACATGTGTCTAGATCCACCCCTGATAACAAGCCGGGTCTGAAGCCCAAGCCCGGGAGAGAATATTCCGGTTTATCCTGTTATAAATCGATTATTCCAGCAATGTTAACAAAACAAATTAGTTTCTCGAGTCAAAATTTGTTCAGACTTTGTCACTTTCTTAAACTGTATGATAACATAATATTCTTGTTTTACTCTTTTAAATACTGTTGCAGAGGAAGCAACGTGTGAAGGTTCTCCATGGCTTTGTGAAGATGACACGTATTCATGTGGCTGCCAACCTGGAAAGTTCAAGAGTGTCATTAAGCAAAATGGCAAAAATAAAATTGTGTGCACAGGTAAGACTGTAATTTTCAGCATCTTATTAACATTAGGTGCAGGTGTGTATGTCTTTTACGTAGGAAACAGTCTTTGCCCCCCCCCACAAATAGAAAGTATAATGAAATCACAATTTTCATTCATAATTTTCTGATATTTGTAGCACTATTACACATCCTTACGTGCATGTAGCATTTAATTGGCAGGTGTACAATACATAGGACTCTAATACAATCTTTGTGTTAAAACGCTCGTGCAGTGCGTGAATTTGTGCGCCAAGCGTTAAACGTTAACGCGCGTAAATCAACGCTGGAATTACAATCCTCGTGCATTTTTCATCCGTCAAGCAATAACGCGAGTAAAATGGACGCACACAAACGCTCGCTCAGCAACGTTGCGCACAGAAATCAGTGCGCGGACTGTTTTTTTCACGCTATTCAGCCAATCCGAAATAAGAACCACAATTGTCTCACATTAAGTTTTTGCGCCTGTCAAAGTCAATCTGAGCATATATGCTGCAGCAATAATAAATGCACACACAACTTCTCCATTTTATTGGTTTGGGTATGTGTAGAATGTGTAACTATACTTTGCTGCATTTTTTTTTTGGGCTGCTGTATTTGGTTTTGGTCAGGTTGATAGAATTTGCCATTAACACCAGTTTATAGGAGTTGCTAAAATTATGCACGCAACGTCTATGCGTTAAATCCTGCGCATAGATTGTAATACCATCCGCATACCAGACCACAAACGCATTTTCGCTCACAATGTTAAGTATAGGACGCGCAAAGTACAGTAAACTCGCGCAGCGTAATCAGCGTTTAATCCTGCACGGTCAGCTCTTTCGTATATGTTGGTCATTGGGTGACAACCAGTTTTTCCATTCCACACATGACAGATACTGTTTAAATGCATTACATTATTTTATACTGAAATCATTTTGTATAGGAGAATAGCCAAGATAAGCACATACTGCCCATATATATATATACACTATATTGCCAAAAGTATTCGCTCACCTGCCCAGCTCCTCCTGATTTGGATGGGTGAGCGAATACTTTTGGCAATATAGTGTATATGTATTTTTGGGGGTCATGGATGATTGCCTGTGTGAAATGCATGACCTGAGTAGATGGAGGAAGTTGACTAAAAACCTTGAAGTTCTCGAAGTTACCATCTTCATTGTGACAAGATTAGTGTCAGGCAATGTTGATTCCACTGGGTGAACTGTCTCAGCAGCGAAAGGGTTAATATATGCAAATATGCGCAATGGAAACATTGGCCCAGGACCTCTTTTATGAGTCTGCCAACTTATCCACAGTGTACTCTCCAACTTGATAGGATATGACAGTAATTTGTGTGGGTTCCCTACTTTTCTCGATCTATACTGCCTCTCTTGGCAACCTCATCTCTTCCTATGGATTCCAATATCATCTCTATGATGACAACACCCAAATCTACCTTTCTTCTCCCGATCTCTCTCCTCCTGTGTTGGAACGTGTTACTGCCGGCCTGTCGGCTGTCTCTGACTGGATGACTTCCCATTTCCTAAAGCTCGACCTCTCTAAAACTGAACTCCTCGTCTTCCCTTCCTCTAAAGCCAACATTCCGGCTCCCTTTTCCCTTCAGGTGAATGGTGCCACCATTACTTCTCCCTCACGGGCTCGTTGCCTTGGTGTCTCGTCGACTCTGATCTCTCCTTCACTCCTCACATTCAGTCACTAGCCAAATATTGCTACTTCCACCTAAAAACATTGCACGTGGCTAAAATTATCCTTCTGAGGATGTCAGATTAATGTCAGAACACCAAATTCAACATCTTCCAACCAGGCCTACATGGCCATATTTCCTACTGTTAGTTAAGGCAACACTTGGTTCATATTTTCTCAGCGATGTGGGGGGGGCCTAGTAGTGTCATTTTTGGTGCAAATTATAAGGGTCTGCATGTTCGGAAATGAAGAGGTGTGCCATTGCAGGCCAATGCCCATCAAATCCAACATGTGCCTACACGAGTGGCTAATAATGTGCTAGATTTTCACAGTATACCTCTTTTACTTTCCTCTTCCCCGTTGATCCCTAATATTCCTCTTCTGACTTATATTCTTTAACTTATCTTAATTTTTATATTTTTTAAATAATTATACACAAAATAATGGCATTATTTACGTCACACGTCCAGCTTTAGTTGCGGTATTTATGAAGTATGAATTGTAAACTAGAATGTAAATTTATATCAAGAGTCCGTCAGTTCGAATTAAATTAATAATCTAAATTCATAACACGTTTTGGGCTTTTATTTCTCCCTTAGATCGAGACATATCTTATTGTGATAATGATGATTCAGATTGTCCTTCAAATGCAACCTGTGCCAACAAGAGTTGCTACTGCAAAAAAGGATTTACCGGTCCCAAAAGAGTGCCGTCTCTCAAGTCCAATGAAGTATGCCAAGGTACGAATAGATTAATTTCAGTTTTTTTGGTTTGTCAATAGGCATAGAATGTGGATGTTGTGGCATGTGTTGAAGCAAACAAGCAAGCTTAAAAATATCAGGGGATATTCCCTAACCTCTGAATTTGCCTCCAAATCGCCTCCGAATTTGCCACTACATTTCACTGAACTGTGAATTTCATCATAGTACAGGAGGGGTGGGGTCACGCCTATTCCCCGATGGGACGGCTGCAACCACCAAATGTATCCAGCCCAGCAACATGTATAAAACATAACAAGGAGAAAAAAATGTCATCTGCGCTTATTCCCATTATACCGTGTGAAACAAAACGCAATTAGAAGCTTTGGTTTCTGTTAATGGCCATATAATGTGTCAATATACCCACATATTTCAAACTGCCTGCCACTCCCAGTGTTTCCCTGTGATCCTGCTACCTACCACGCTCACTCTGTTGCTGTGGTCTGTCAGACTTATTATCTCTGCACGTGACAATATGCTGAGATTTATATTCAATAAGAAACTTATACGAGACACAAATATCAATCGTTTATATTTCCTAGAAATTCTCCTAAATTCTTTTAATTGTCTGTGTTTTGCTTTGAATAATACACTAATCAATAATCGGATAAAAATATATATATTTATTACGTATACAAAAAAGTTTCAAATCTCATATCATAAACAAAAATTTATAAACCACAAAATCCATAGCACATAGAAACTAGCTTCACAATATATGTATCTCCTGTTAGTAACTGCATATATGATTAATATCATTTACCTTATCAGTTAGTCACTAATACACAAATGGTTAATAAACATTTCTGCTTAACGAAACATGTATTTCCCAGCAAACCAACAAGCTAGATCTTGTATAGATATATGTATCTCTCTATGCTACTTGGATCAACAAAAGATGAGCTATCACTTATTCTATTTCTAGAACGATAACTAATAAAAACTTATTTAGTGAATCCTCCCCTAATATCGAGCATTAAACTTCTAATCTTTTGCTTTTTATATTGTAGTTATATAATTCCTTGCTTATTAATTTCAATCACAGTAATTTCCAAATTCAATATATATATATCGGTATATCAATCTTTGCAACAGTTTCTTTAGGATAAATCCTTATATCCAATTCTTCTTCATATCTCTATCTGCAGAATATAAATATTTTAGATTCTGGATCTAACAGTATCTGAGAAATCTCAGTCTATCTGTTGCAAGAAATACTCCAAATATATATAATTTATTTAATCTTAATTTGCTCTCTCATACATTACCTCCAATCTGGATTCAATGAGTTATAGCCTTGGAATATTCTTTGATTGTTTGGAATATGTGAAAATTATCAATGTCAGATAATCAATGCATGTGAGTTAGAGATTTGGTGTGAGTTAGAGATATGGTGTGAAATCTTGAGGGCATTGTTTCCTGGGATGGTCTGCTAGCAATGGTCTGCCTGTGTGAATCTTTGTCGTGTAAGTCTCTGAATGAATGCAACGAACAGTGCGGCTTCAATTATAGTCAATTTGACGTCACTGGCAATCTATTCTCTATATTAAATATAACATTTACTATCCTCAAGAGGGCAGTGTTGCACTACTAATTATTTCCACATTTAATTTTAATATCTCTTATCTCAGGTCAAGAGGTCAATCTGACTTACAAAGACCCTCTATTCTCAGTCTTAGACTTTGAGTCTGTCCTATCCAATTTAGATTTATGTCTCCACTCCTCTCAAACTGAGTAAATTCCTTTCTAGTTAAATCACAGAATTATACTATTTACCAGTTATACTCAACAAATACTTATTGGAGCATAATTTTCTGCTGTAAATATAATAAAATATACCTTAATTATAAAAATATATTTCGTGAATAAAATCATACATTTTGAAAAAACTTTAACTTTTATTCCTATACCCAAAAAGAAAATATCTTTTTGTTTTAAAGACTTAAGACAAACCAATAAATTTAATTATGACACGTCTAGCACTTAGCTTCAGCATTATATCACACAAAGACATGTTAAGGTTCCCTCATGTCTGGTATCTATATAGAAACAAAAACATAAAATTTCACCTAGCCGTGAACTATTTAAAAAAAATCTCTGTTCTTTTCTAAAACTAGGGAAAATTGAAAAAGAAAAGACTTTCTATTTAAAACAAAATGGCTACAGGCATCCATTTTATTTTTCCTCTGTAATATACCCGACAGGTCCACTGTCTGACTCCAGGTCTCCTGAAGCAGACTGGCAGCAGGGTCCTTGTCCTCTAATTCAATTCACTCCCCCTTAATTCATTTTTCCCATTTTAATTACTTTTAATTACCCCCTCCCCCCTTAAATTCATTTCATATAGTGTATGACAGAGCTCCACAGCAATAAAACTCACAGTAATGTGTGGGGTGTATGAGCGTATGACAAAGCTCCACAGCAATAAAACTCACAGTAATGTGCATGGTGTATGAACATATGACAGAGCTGAGCTCCACAGCAATAAACCTCACAGTAATGTACCGATATCAGTTTACTCAAACCCCCCAGCAGAACATTACATACACACACACACACCCAGCAGACCATTACACACACCACAGCAGCATATTACACACACACCCCAGCAGAACATTACACACACACACACACACACCCCGAACAGAACATTACACACCCCAGCAGAACATTACACCCCCAGCAGAACATTACCCCTCCCAGCAGTTCATTACCCCTCCCAGCAGAACATTACCCCTCCCAGCAGAACATTACACCCCCCGAGCAGAACATTACGCCCCCCAAGCAGAACATTACACACACACACACACACCCTCCCCTCCCTCATTTTATTCAAACCTTTTAAAAATCTTCTCTCGGCCTCTCTGCCCAGTCCTCCTTCACACTACAGTGGAAGCACGCAGGCTGACTCTGCTGTAGGGCCGCACCCTAAGCTTTGGGGTTTGTCCTCCAGGCTTTTCTGCTGCTGCGTGCCCTGGCTATGCGTGTCACGTGAGGAGGGCGGTGCCAAATTATGCAGTGTGCCTGCTCATGTTTACAATGTGGGACTGAGGCAGGCACACTGCATCGGTTTGAGAGTAGGGATGAGCCGAACACTCCCCGAGTTTGGTTCGAGCCCGAACCGAACTTCCCATTTGTTCGGGACCGAACCCGAACCCGAACCCCCATGCAAGTAAATGGGGCTGAAAATTCCTTTTTTTTAGAGTGCCCTCCAAGAGGGCATATATGCTACATATTTGCCATAAAAGGTGTATGGGGGTCCGGGTAGTGCCCTGGGGGACAGGAAACAAGGACAAAAAGTTTTAAAAAAAACGTTTTTAAAGGGACAGTGAGTTTTCCATGAAATAAGGGTTAAAAATAAAAACGAAAAATTCCTTCAAATTTCGTGCCTAGGAGGTCCCCATAACCTGACCGTGAAGTGGCGGATTTCTAGGATGTATAGAAACACTTAAAAACAAAAAAATGACGTTTCATATGACAAATGCTTTTCCTTTAATCTATCCATAAACAACTGCTTTGGGCGGCAGCCTATATGAAAAGACATTTTAGGACGCGCATAAAAAGTTTAGTGTTTTTTTGGGTTAAATTATTGTGAAACTTATGCAGGCTTTGGATGAAAGTAACAATAGGTGCTTTAAAATTGGGCTTCTAGCGTCGGCAACAGTGCCGTCACACCGTAACCCCTCTGAGGATATGAATCTGATACAGGTGTCAATGGCAGTGCACCCAGATATTGTGCCTTTAGTGCCAGGAATGCAAGAACTATCATACAGTAACCCCTCTGTGGTATTGTGGAAGAGTGCAGGGGTGGACCATGTGGTCCTATATTGAAAAGTTTTTTTTTTATCTGTTAATGGGCGTCAGTGCATCCAGATATTGTGCCTTTAATGCCAGGCCAGCAAGTATCGTCGTCATACAGTAACCCCTCTGTGTTATTGTGGAAGAGTGCAGGGGTGAACCTTGCGGTCCTATATTAAAAAGATATGCATCTGGTTAAGGCGTCAGTGCACCCAGATATTCTGCCTTTGGTGCAAGACTGCCAGGCCAGCAAGTATCATCATACAGTAAGGCTGGGGTCAGACGAACGCAGTGTTAACGTCCGTGTTGCCCGCACAGAAGTACGTCCGTGATAGCATACAATTGTGTTAAATGGAGCCCCACACACGAAGTACGTCCACACAGAAGTGCGGGGGCTGACGGACGCTGCAAACGGACGCAGGTTAGGAAGAGAACGTAATACTGCTAGAACGGACGTGCAGAGTGCGCCACGTCCACAACGTCCGCATAGCTTTGTGTGTGAGTGATGCAACAAGGTCAGACGGACTGCATTTATACGTCCAGCATTTTTGACGGACAGAATGTTCTTTCATTGTAATTTATTTTCCCTGCTACATCAGTCAAAAAATACGTCAGTGAAAAAAACGACTGTGTGGCCACTACCTTGTCGTCAGTCAGTAAGTACGTCCGTACTGCATGGACGCACAGTCCGTAGAAAATGCGCTCATCTGACCCTAGCCTAACCCCTCTGTGGTATTGTGGAAGAGTGCAGGGGTGGACCATGTGGTCCTATATTGAAAGGTTTTTGATCTGGTAATGGGCGTCTTGTGCACCCAGATACTGTGCCTTTAATGCCAGGCCATCAAGTATCATCATACTTTAACCCCTCTGTGGTATTGTGGAAGAGTGCAGGGGTGGACCATGTGGTCCTATATTGAAAAGTGTTTTTTTTATCTGTTAATGGGCGTCAGTGCACCCAGATATTGTGACTTTAATGCCAGGCCATCAAGTATCATCATACAGTAACCCCTCTGTAGTATTGTAGAAGAGTGCAGGGGTGGACCATGTGGTCCTATATTGAAAAGATATGATTCTGGTCAAGGCGTCAGTGCACCCAGATATTGTGCTTTTGGTGCCAGGCCTGCAAGTGCCATCATAATACAGTAACCCCTCTGTAGTATTGTGGAAGAGTGCAGGGGTGGACCATGTGGTCCTATATTGAAAAGTGTTTTTTTTATCTGTTAATGGGCGTCAGTGCACCCAGATATTGTGCCTTTAATGCCAGGCCATCAAGTATCATCATACAGTAACCCCTCTGTAGTATTGTGGAAGAGTGCAGGGGTGGACCATGTGGTCCTATATTGAAAAGTTTTTGATCTGGTAATGGGCGTCAGTGCACCCAGATATTGTGCCTTTGGTGCAAGACTACCAGGCCAGCAAGTATCATCATACAGTAACCCCTCTGTGGTATTGTGGAAGAGTGCAGGGTTGGACCCTGCGGTTCAAAAATATAAAATGATATGAATCTGGCATAGGCGTCAGTGCAGCCAAATATTGTGCCTTTCATGGCAGCAAGTGCCTTCACACCGTAACCCTTTTGTGGTATTGTGGAAGAGTTCAGTGCTGGAGGTTTTGTGAATGCAGAAGAGGACATCCCCTATCTATTCCATTACTTCAGCATCAGGGGATTGATAGCTGCTGATCCAGGACTGATTCATTTTTATAAATGTCAGCCGGTCTACAGAGTCGGTGGACAGACGCACTCTTTTGTCTGTGACAAAACCTCCAGCGGCACTGAACGTCCTTTCAGAAAGCACGCTAGATGAAGGGCAACCTAGTAGCTGCATAGCATATTGGCTAAGTTCTGGCCAGTGATCCAATCTCAACACCCAGTAAGCCAGTGGATCATCTGCTGGAAATGTATCCAGGTCTGCCCTTGCCCCTAGGTAGTCCTGCAACATATGGTGAAGACGCTGGCAATGGGTGCCTACATTTGACGTCCCTGGGCGTCGAGGACTAAAAAATTTAAAAATGCATCAGTCAAGCGGCCCTGGCCTTCACCGCTATTCCTCTGATCATCTGCAGCCTCAGAAGCACGTGTGTCAGCATTTGGTAATCTAACAGTGCCTGGAAAGGTGTTACACAAGTTTTGCTTTAGAGTGTCCTCAAGTTTTGTCATCCTGTGCTCTCTCTGTGCGAGCAGGATGAGCTCTGCAACTTTCCCCTTGTATCGTGGATCAAGAAGGGTTGCCAACCAGTAATGATCCCTCTCCTTGATAGCACGAATCCTGGGGTCCTTTAGCAGGCTTTGCATCATTAGGGAGCCCATGCAGCATAGGTTGGAGGTGGCATTAGCTGCCGAGTCTTCCTGGTCAATGAGGATAACCGTATTGTGCACTTCCTACTCCCAGCCACGCACAAGCCCTTCTGTTTCTGGGCACACAAAACCCTGCCTTGAGGAATCCCCACCTTCAATGCTCCCACCACTTAATTAGTCCTCCTCCTCCTCATCCTCCTCCTGTCTGATCTGAGTAGGACCCGCTGGAATGTTGTCTGCGGAAAGACTGGGGCCTTGAGAGCTAGGGAAGGCCTCCTCTTCCTCCCGCTGCTCTGCCTCTAGAGCCACATCTATAATTCCCCACAGAGTGTGCTCCAGCAGGAACACTAAAGGAATTGTGTCACTGATGCATGCACTGTCCCTGCTCACCATCCTCATTGCCTCCTCAAATGGTGACAGTACAGTGCATGCATCCTTGATCATCAGCCACTGCGGGGGGGGGGGAAACAAGTTGACCTGAACCTGTCCTTGTGCCATACTCACACAGGTACTCGTTGATGGCCCTCTGCTGCTTGTGCAGACGCTGCAGCATTGCTAATGTCGAGTTCCACCTGGTGGGCATGTCACAGATCAGACGGTTTGTGGGAAGGTGGAATTCTCTTTGAATTTCTGAAAGGCGAACGCTTGCTGGGAATGACCGTCTGAAGTGGCTGCAGACTTTTCTGGCCTGGAGGAGAAGCTCTGGCAGCCCTGGGTACTTGGTTAGGAAACGCTGTACCACCAGATTTAGGACGTGTGCTAGGCATGGTACATGCGTCAATTTACCCTTGCTTAGGGCGGAGAGAAGGTTGCTGCCATTATCGCAGACGATCATTCCCAGCTCAAGCTGTCATGGTGTTAACCATCTCTGCACCTGCCCCTGCAGAGCTGACCAAATTTCTGACCCGGTGTGGCTCCTGTCCCCTAAACAAACCAGCTCAAGCACAGTATGGCATCTTTTTGCTTGAGCCATTGCGTAGACCCTGTCAGGCGTCGGTTTAACTGCCACTTCGCCAGAGACAGAGAAGGAGGAGGAGGAGGAGGAGGAGGAAGAGGTGGTGGTGGTGGAGCAGACAGACCTCATACAAGCAACTTTCTGGAGGCGTGGTGGATGAACAAGCTCCAGCACAGAGCCCCGTCTTGGATCCTTCCCAGCTGCAATCAGAGTTACCCAGTGTGCCGTGAAGGAAATGTATCGACCCTGTCCATGCTTGCTGGACCACGTGTCTAAAGTCACATGCACCTTGCTGCTGACTGCCTTTCCCAATGACTCGATAACATTGTCTTCCACGTGCTGGTATAGTGCTGGAATGGCCTTGCGTGAAAAGAAATGGCGTTTTGGAACCTGCCACTGTGGTACAGCGCATTCAGCAAATTCACGGAAGGGAGCAGAGTCCACCAGCTGGAAAGGCAGCAGCTGCAATGCGAGTAATTTTGCTAAGCTGGCATTTAGACGCTGTGCTTGGGGATGGTTGGGACTATATTTTTTCTTTCGCTGCAGCAGCTGCGGCAATGTAATCTGACTGCATAAATCTTCAGCTACTGGGATGATGTCACATTGTGAGGAAGGACCTGCTGGTACATCCATTACTGTAGCATCATCCCTGTCAGTGGAGGTTGTAGGCAATGACATGGCAGGACATACAGTGTGGGTAGAGACAGATGAGGAGGAGGAGTACCTACGCAAAGTTTTGCGCCAACGGGATGTGTGGCACTTGTTCATATGTCGCCTCAAGCACGTGGTACCCAAGTGTCTGGTGTTGATCCCACGCTTCAGCCTCCTCTGACATAGATTACACATAGCAACGGTGGGGTCTGCTGCACATTTCTTAAAGAACTCCCAGACAGCAGAGTTCCTGCATGTGTGCTTTGAGACAACAGCGCTCTGCACCGGAGCAGCTCTGACATGTGATGCCTTGGACTGGCTAGTGCTACGGTTGGTCACAGAGGATGTTGTGCCTCATGTTTGCTGTGCCTCCTCCTCCTCCTCCTCCTCCCCCTCCTCCCCCTCCTCCTCCCCCTCCTCCTCACTTGATTCCTCAGTTCGATCTGGCACCCAGGTGGAGTCAGGGGGTGAAGATGACATTGATGATGATGAGGTCACTATCTCTTCGTCACTGGAGCCAACTTGGCAGTATGCTGCAGCTGCTGGGGCAACATGAGTGCCAGTTATTTGTGTGTCATCACTGGCACCCCCTTCCTCTAGGTTGATTATACTCCCTTGCTCAACCTCAGAGATTGAATCAGAGCACTGTACTTGCTGCGCATCCTCAAGCAGCATGTCACTCTCATTGTAGTCTAACAATTCAGCTGACTCCTCCATGTGTGATAGCGAGGCTACGGCAGGAGTAGCTGTGGACATGGAGGCTGCACTAGATGCTTTGGCAGCTGAGGTGGACTGTAAAGCACTAGAAGCCTGGCTGGCAGAGGACTCAGAGGACTCGGATGGCCTGGTTAGCCAATCCACCAAGTCCTCTGTATGTTGCTACTGCTTAAGACGGCCAGCACCAGTTAGAAAGGACAAGCCTGCCCCTGCAGAGGATGCACCACGTCCACCACGACCAGAGACACAGCCTCCCGACACAGGGGCTGCTTGCCCTCTTATCTGTGGCTGGGAGCGTCTGCCTGTCCTTTTTGTTCTTTCAGACATGGTGAGTGATATATAGATTAATATATACAGAACTCTGATTCAACTCTGGTATAAAGATTTAAATAACTCTGGTATAACTCAGTGAGACACACTGATAGCTGGCAGCCAGTGACAAGAGATAGATCACCTTAATTCACAAATGTTTTAAAGAAATTAGTGAGCCCCAAAATACAGCGTGGTACTTTTTGTATGACGAGACACAGATCACCTTAATTCACAAGTGTTTTAAAGAAATTAGTGAGCCCCAAAATACAGCGTGGTACTTTTTGTATGACGAGACACAGATCACCTTAATTCCCAAGTGTTTTAATGAAATTAGTGAGCCCCAAAAAAAATTGCTGGCTGTGTGACGACACACAGAAGATCACCTTAATTCCCAAGTGTTTTAAAGAAATTAGTGAGCCTCAAAAAGATTTGCTGGCACAGTGACAAGACCCAGAAAATCACCTCAATTCACAAATGTTTTAAATAAAGTTGTAAACCCCAAAAAACTTGCTGGCACAGTGACAAGACACACATCACCTAAATTCAATGATATTTGGTATAAATGAGACCCAAAAAGACTTACTGGCACAGTGACAAGACCCAGAAAAACACCTCAATTCACAAATGTTTTAAATAAAGTTGTAAACCCCAAAAAAACTTGCTGGCACAGTGACAAGACACACATCACCTAAATTCCCTGATATATGGTCAAAATGAGACCCCCAGACCCCCCCACAGTAGCGTGGCAGACCGTCAGTAACAACACACACAACTATCTTCTTTGAAATCTCCTCTGAAATGCGTGCAGAATCGGCGTGTTGAAACCTTATATAGTGTGCTGCGGGACTTACAGTTGTGTTCAAAATTATTCAACCCCCAATGCTGTAAAGGGTTTTAGGGAATTTAGTGTACATTTGTAATTGTATTCAGAATGAAATCCTACAAGGACTCTTTAAAGAACCATATGCAACTAAAATGACATCAATTGGTTTTGTAATACAGTAGTAAATGTTTCTTTTGTGAATTCTTCATTGACACAATTATTCAACCCCTTAAAGACTACCACTGAAGAACAGAGGTTCCTTCAAGTGTTTTCAATCAGGTATTGAAAACACCTGTGGATGTCACGGAGCAGCAATAAAGCATAATAAGCACCAATTAGGCAGCTTTAAAATGACTGTGATACTCAGCTCCTTCTAGACATTTACTGGTGTGGTTACAAACATGGTGAAGTCAAGAGAATGGTCCAGGAAGACAAGAGAAGAGGTGATTACTCTTCACAGGAAGGGCAATGGCTATAAGAAGATTGCAAAGATGTTAAACAAACCAAGAGAGACCATAGGAAGCATCATTCGCAAATTCAAGGCAAAGGGCACTGTTGAAATGCTACCTGGTCGTGTCAGAAAGAAGATGCTGACTTCGACTGCTGTACACTACCTGAAGCGTAGAGTGGAGAAAAGTGCCCGTGTGACTGCTGAGGAACTGAGAAAAGATTTGTCAGATGTGGGTACTGAAGTTTCAGCTCAGACAATACGGCGCACACTGCGTAATGAAGGCCTCCTTGCCAGAACTCCCAGGCGCACCCCCTTGCTGTCTCCAAAGAATAAGAAGAGTCGACTGCAGTATGCCAAAAGTCATGTGGACAAACCACAGAAGTTTTGGGATAGTGTTCTGTGGACTGATGAAACAAAATTAGAACTGTTTGGCCCATGGATCAACGCTATGTTTGGAGGAGGAAAAACAAGGCCTATGAAGAAAAGAACACCTTGCCTACTGTGAAGCATGGCGGGGGGTCAATCATGCTTTGGGGCTGTTTTTCTTCTGCAGGTACAGGGAAGCTTCAGCGTGTGCAAGGTACCATGAATTCTCTTCAGTACCAGGAGATATTGGATGTCAATGTGATGCAGTCCGTCACAAACCGAGGCTTGGGAGACGTTGGACCTTTCAACAGGACAATGATCCCAAGCATACCTCCAAGTCCACTAGAGCATGGTTGCAGATTAAAGGCTGGAACATTTTGGAGTGGCCATCGCAGTCACCTGATTTAAATCCGATTGAGAACCTCTGGTGGGACTTAAAGAAAGCAGTTGCAGTGCGCAAGCCTAAGAATGTGACTGAACTGGAGGCTTTTGCCCATGACGAATGGGCGAAGATACCCGTAGATCGCTGCAAGACACTTGTGTCAAGCTATGCTTCACGTTTAAAAGCTGTTATAACTGTAAAAGGATGTTGTACTAAGTACTAAGATTGAATGTCACTTGGGGGTTGAATAAAACTGATAATGATGTGAGCACAGAAAAGACATTTGTGGTTATTTCATTATAAATGTTATATTATATTTGTCTGACCTACACGTGCCTCTTTGATTTAATTGTAAGCAAGATGACTGAATGATCAAAATCAATGTCAAACTGGCCAAAACACTCAATTTCAGTGGGGGTTGAATAATTTTGAACACAACTGAAGCTCTGTGAGCCCATGATTGGGCAAAATTTGCCCAATCAGGACTCTGAGCGGTGATTGGCATAGTGTTCAACCAGTCTTGCACCCGACCTGTGGTCAGGTGCAAGGCTGTAGCCAATTACGAGCTTCAGGCAGTGGGAAAATGCATTGTGGTCCATTGTGGTCGAACATGCAGCGAACACCCGGAAATGTTCGGGGTTCGCGATCCGCCCGAACAGGCTAAGTTCGGGTCGAACCCCGAACCGTCCGAACCCGAACAGTTCATCCCTAATCACCACCTCCTATCCTGTAATCTTCTCCTGCTGCTTGCCAAGCCACCCATTTCCACACCCAATCCACTTCAACCTTGGAAGCACCTTGTTACCTTCAATGCACAACAACCTTCCACTCCATCCACTTTTTCACCTATCTTCACGTCTACTGACATGGCTACCAGCCTCTACAACTCTGACCACTTGATAAATTGGCTCCTACTACTCTCCGTCCTATACATAGCTCCATACTCAAATCATGGCAAACTACATACACCCTCTATCATCAGTGGTGCTCCAGGATGGCTGATACCTGGTTGGAGGATGTCTGGCACTACAGACAACTCACATTACAAATTCATGTTCCGTTCTCATTGTCTCCTTTGCAGGTTTCCCCGTATCATCCCCATTTTAGCGTTAGATTACGTGGCTGGTGTTATTTCAGCACCTTCAGAAGTACCCTCAATGATATTCGTGGTAGTGCTTCCGCGCCACCGCAAGTATCACCTCCTGGAGTTCATAGGACTCCATGGAGTGTTGCGCTGCCTGGCATTAGCCTTGCACGATCTTGCTCTCACGAGATCGCATAGTGCCACGGAGTGGTCGCGGAGTGAGACTGTGGAGTATTTGTCGCCAGTCTCACTCTCGGTCAGGCGAAACAGTGGATCAGGCCATTGTTCTCGCAGCAGGATAACAGGTGAGTATCTATGGGGTGGTTTTAGGGGATGCTAAATAATTATTCAACAGCCAAATCACTTAGCACCAGCTTTTAGGTGTCGCTAAAATTTTGTTTCAACCATCAGTGTGATAATTAGTGCTAGGATTTTGTAATACCTTACTTATCCTAACACTAATTACAGATTGCGCTCGCCATGTTAAGTATAGGATGCGCAAAGTACAGTAAACTCGTGCAAGCTAACACAATCACAGATTATCACAATCACAGTGCGTTAAAGTCACTTATCCGTTAAATTCACTTATCCTGGCATCAACGCTTATATATCTGAACGCTACAGTTAGCGTTCACTATGTAATCTAGCACTCAGTCTGTTATTGCATCCCATTTCCACCCTACCTGAATAGACTGCTTCCTCCACCAGTTCCCTCATCCTACGACCTCCGATCCAGGACCAGCACCTTACTTGCAATACCACTATCCAAAAACAAAGTGGCTTGATCCTCATTTTCCTACAGAGCACCGCAGTTATGGAATAACCTCCCAGACGCCATCAAATCTTCCCCCAGTCTAAAGTTCCTTAAGAGATCTCTATTAACATACCTCAATACAGAATGCACCTGTAAACATGTAACAAATTGACTATATACAGAATGCACCTGTAAACATGTAACATAGTGACTATATACAGAATGCACCTGTAAACATGTAACATAGTAACTATATACAGAATGCACCTGTAAACATGTAACATAGTGACTATGTTTCCTACATATTTATTTTCTGCTAATCTGTATATTTGTGGGGTCTTTTTTAATATTTTGCATTGTATTACATTTTAATGTTCTTGAACCCAGGACATACTTGAAAATGAGAGAAATCTCAATGTATCCTTCCTGGTAAATCCTTTATAAATAAATAAATAAATAAATTTCCACAGTCCTAGTCAGTGACTTTATTGTTGTCTGCTTTGCTGACTATTTCAAGAATAAGATTAAAAACCATCGACTAAGTACTTATACCCCAACCCTTTTTGTACAATTTTTTTTTCCTCAGCTCTGGCATTTAATTTCAGGTAAGCCTAGTCCCTGCGGCCACCCCTACTCCTGACAGTTATTAGGTTCCATCCTCTCCCTCGCAAACCTCCCCTCCTTTCCTTCCCTACCGGGGTATTAATGAAAAATCTATAACCTGAATCATAACACTTGGTGTCACCTGCCCCCCCCCCCTTATACTCCTGAGATATTTTGCCTGTTACGCAATCAGCACTGTATCATGTGATCAGGTTACACTCAGGTCGCATAATCTTTCTGGTTTATTATTGTTTTTAACTTTGTTGCTTTTTCGTCCAGGCTGCGCCTGCGAGCTGATGTCTTTAGTTTCTTGCATATGTTCCTATTTATTTGTTTTGTTGTTTTTTGTGTGCCCCTAAAAAAATCTAATAAAAGATATATTTACAAAAAATAATAAAAACCATAGGCATGAAATCTCCCTCCTCTACATACATATAAGGTCCTATGAATAATAATAAAAAGGTCTGTTACCGAAAGAAAAACAACGCTATTTAAAAAAATATTGGTAAAAAGACTTGCCGAAAAAAATGCCTAAAAAATCTTTTAAAGTAAATTAATAAAGTTACTTTTTGCTGCAGATTTAAAGAAAAAATTATTTAAAAAATATTCAATAAAATCGGGAATTTTTAAAATTGAAACCTATGGGATTCGCCTGATTAAACCTGCCGATGAAAGCACCGAAAATCAGGTCATTTCACTGACATTTCGGTGCTGTTCGGTGTCTCTGAATAGATTAACCATTGCTTCTCTCTGGGGGATTTCACTGCTGCTGAAGATCACCATATTTTGCTGGCAATTTGCCAATATTTGGCGAATTGCCAGCTGTTTGAATAGAAGAATGGCCACGAAATTGCACCGTACGGGGAAATTCACTGTTCAGTGCAATGTCGTGACCAGTTCTGCTCTCTTTGGATAACACCTATAATTTCTCAGAGAAATAAAGTAACAGGTTCCCAGTTCTATTTTTTATAACAGGCGTATCCCATAGAATATATAACCGCAAAGGCTCGGTTGTTAAAATGTGAAAAAAATAATTTTAGATGATTGAAATCTTAATGGAAATTCACGTTTTTAAATTTTTTGTTACAGCATTCTGACAGGACATGACGTATGCATTGAATAATGATATGTTATAAATCTACCGAGTCTGCCAAAAAAAAAAGGATATATAATTTGTCTAGGTCCTACAATAAAACATGACTTCCAATCACGTTTAAACATGATGAGCACAAAACAGTAAAAATGAGCTCAGCACACAGAGGTGAAATGGCTCAGCAGTGAAGGGGTTATTATTTTTTTCCTATCACAGAATAACAATTTCTGTACGAAACTTTTATTTACCCGATATGTAATTGTTAATTGTAATTGAACATCCCATGGTTTAAATAACTATTGTGATATCATTATTTTTTTTGTAAATCGCTTGGTACTGAAGGGGTTAAGCAGAGAATTTAGGGGTTTAGCGAGGCGAGGTGCCATGTCTACAGCATGACTGAGTGTTAGGGAATCAAACCATAATATAATAACAATATGCTGGTTTTAGGAGCTGTAATTCATTCAGAATATTCTTGTATTGTTGCAGATTTAAACGAATGCTTAAGCAATAATGGAAATTGTCCAAGAAACTCCTTCTGTAAAAACACAATTGGCAGCTTCAGCTGTGTCTGCCAGGCTGGATATACACTTACAGTCAATGGGAACGACAAAGGCTGTGAAGGTAAGAGGAGGAATGCATTACCAGTGTGTCTGTAAGGATGGATGGCAAGATGCCTTATGGTAGCGCTTTATGATCTGTAAAGGTAAGATGAGTCCATCTTCCTATACATGAGAAGGAGGATTCTTATGGCTTACACATTCAAGCGCCAACACAAGTGCCAGAAGTGAATCACATTCTTTCCATGGGTTATGGTAACACGTGGAGTCGCTTTTCTGTTAGAATGTGATGTTTATTGACTTGTTACCATAACTACTGTGAATACAATCTAAATACGTTACCCTGGTCCCTCAGTAGATGGATACAAGGTAATACAATACAGCTGTGGTTTTAGTTCAGTTGGTAGAGCTCGTAGATTCTTACTAGAAATAAACCAATATCGTGGTCAAAATATCATGGGGGGTAACCCTGGTCCTAGGAAACAGCTTAGAAGCACGATATGGTGGATATAACTAAAACGTAACTTTTAATAAATTGCCACTAAGAGATCCTGCGGCCTTAACTCAGACAGACACAAACTGGCAAACAGATAGAAGACACGTGACAATCAAATAAAAAACTCAAAAGGTACCCCTATGGCTAGAAGACAAAATTTTATTTTCCTGACACAGTAGGAATGTGAACCTTTGTGGGCTCACGGTAAACAGGAAAAGAAAAGTTATTGCACTAGTAATCAGAGCGGCAGCATAGCGAGCATAGCTTTCATACAAAGTAGCTAGTCCACCTGAACTGGACATATACGAGGAAACAGAGTGACTAGAAGCGCTTCAGATTAGTCCTCTCTGAAAGTAACACTGTTGCCATAGGAGACCAAAATCAAAAAAGGAGATTTAACCCCTTAAGGACCCCTGACGTACCCTGTACGTCCTGTCCACAGGTCTCCCTTAGACCCGCGGACGTACAGGGTACGTCAGCGGCGCCTAATCCCCCTCCCGCCCGATACTCGCCTCCCTCGCTGAATCCCTCGGCGATCTGGCAGGGAGGAAACCTGCCCATGTGATTTACATGGGCAGGCGAGGCTGATGACGTCGCCATGCTGCGTGGTGACGTCATCAGCAGGCGTCCCCATGCAAAGCAATGGAGGGGGGGCTCCTTCGGAGCACTCTATCTCCCCAACCATTGCAGCTAGGGAGATGCTTTTTACACCGCTGAAAAGGGGAGAGTTGGTGCCAAAACGCGATTCGAACCTGGAGGGGGGCTTACATCTTGGATGTCAGCCAAGCCTCCAGGTCCCCCCACCCACTGACAACCTCACCATATGTGTGAGGATGTCAGTGGGCCAGTTAACCATCTAGCTGCCATGTAGAGATAAAGGGATCCTAAGGATCCCCATATCTCCCGATCCATGGCAGCTAGATGGTTGATTATGGCCTTTCCAATGATACCAAACATGACCAGGTTTGGTTTTAAAAAAAAATTAAATTTTTTTTAAAAAATAATAAAAAAATAAAATAAAATAAAATTTTTTTTTTTTTAAAAGTTTTTTTTGTCTGGGGGGAGTTTAATTAAATAGGACCTAGACTGTCATCTAAAAATAATTAGCACAAAATGGTCAGAATGAGCGCAGCGCACATAGGTGAACTGTGTCAGCAGTGAAGGGGTAAAAAACAAACGCATGTAAAAATTGGGTATTTCTAGTCTCAGGACAAAATTTTGAACCTATTTAGCCGGGGTCTTTTTGGGTGGTTGTATATTTTGGGGATTAATTTACGAAAAAGTGTGTTTTTACCATTTTTTTCATCATATTTTATATTTTTTTTATAGTAAATTATTCGATATGATGGAAATAATGGTATTTCTAGAAAGTCCATTTAATGGCGGGAAAAAGGGTGTATAATATGTGTGGGTTGAATAAACGAGTAAGAGGAAAATTTGACCTAAACACTAACAGCGCAGAAACGTAAAAACAGCAGCGGTCACTAAAAGACGGATTTGTGTAAAACCGCCCGGTCACTAAGGGGTTAAAACTCATTCCTCACCCATCACTCTACGCGTTTCGCCTACAGAGTGGAGTCCTCAGGAGTGTACTGGGAGTGATAATAGAGTGTCTGTGAAGATACAGCAGAACTGCCCATGTGGCTTGAGAGGTTTCATAGTAAAAGAGGTTGAAATCTCCTCATAGGGCTCCTCTCAATGTGCTCTGCCAGCAGCCAATCACATAGGTCGAAGTATCAAGTAAGATGACATTGCGTCATCGGAATACTTCGACCTATGTGATTGGCCGCTGGCAGAGCCTTTGGGTGGACCTATGTGACGAGGCTCGTGTTTTCTTCATGCGTTTCCTGTATGCGGTTTAGGACATTGGCACCCCCTAAACATAGCAGGTTAGATTGGCTATTGGGGTTTTGAATTATTTTATTTATTTATTTATTTATTAAGGATTTTACCAGGAAGGATACATTGAGATTTCTCTCATTTTCAAGTATGTCCTGGGTTCAAGAACATTGAATTGTTACAGAAATACAAAATAGTAAAATGCAAGATATTAAAAAAAAACACATATACAGATTAACAGAAAAATAAATATGTAGGAAATAAAGTCGTTATATTACATGTTTACAGGTGCAATCCGTATTGAGGTATGTTAATAGGGAAGTCTTAAGGGACTTTAGACTGGGGGAAGATTTGATGGCGTCTGGGAGGTTATTCCATATTTCCGGTGCTTTGTTGGAAAATGAGGATCAAGCCACTTTCTTTTTGTATTGTGGTATTGCAAGTAAGGTGCTGGTCCTGGATCGGAGGTTATAGGATGAGGGAACTGCTGGGGCAATCAGCCTATTCAGGTAGGGTGGTAGCTTCCCAGAAAAGCTCTAAGGCTAGGGTCAGACTAACACATTTTTCGCAGCGACCGTCAAAACATGCGTCCGAACGCATTGACGTATTTTTTCACACGACGCGCATTTTCGGGCGTGATTTTTTTATGGATCGTCAATTAAACACTTTTTGCGTCTGGACGTTATGTAGGTTGGACATTAGCAGCGTCTGATATCTCCTAATCACGCACACACGGCGCTATGCCGCCGCAGCGCACTCTGTACGTCAGTACTAGCGGTTCTGCGTTCTTGAAAAAATGCGTTCATTTTCCACCTTGCGTTGTGCGGCCGGACGTTCGTGCGGCCGTGCTTCGTATATTGGCCGTCATTGCGCGTCATTTGCTGCTATTGCGGCCGTGATTAAGTGCGCCTAAACGCACGTTAAAAATGCGCTAGTCTGACCCCAGCCTTAAACACCAAGTTGGAAAGGTGAAGGGTGCGTCTAGTTTCCAGCGACAGCCAGTTTAGTTCTTTTAACATGTCACAGTGGTGGGTCATGTAGTTACATTGTAGCACAAAGCGGCAGAATGAGTTATACAATGTAGTAAGCTTCTGGAGGTGTGTTTGAGGGGTAGCTGCATACACTACATCTCCGTATTCAATTGGGCATCGATGTCCTCCACTGTATCCCCAAGAGAGATGATGCATTGAGGTGATTCAGCGCCCTTTTAGTCGGCCACTGACGGTTGCTATGCAACCCGCTTTTCATGCCCACGACATCCGCGGAATCTCCACGTCATCGGGAGACCCCGTTTACGCGATTGGGTACAGGTAGAGCTATGGGTGGGCTCACATGACGTATTCTGGGATTCCCTGTAAGGGGCGGTATTGGGAATGTATCACGTCAGCAATACACTGCTGCTATGGATTTCGTAAGTTAGAGACTAAGGAAGTCACCCTTATTTAAGAATGAGTGACCAGGAGATGACATCTCTTGATAAAGCCACAGTTGTTGAGCGGCGAAACTCGTTGAGTGGCTTTTAACCGTTTCTGTGTTGTCCATTTGTCTGCCCTGCTAGCTGGTTTAGTTTTGCTTTGCCCCTAATCAATAAGGGCGTTGTTAGGTACCCTTTATTGCACGGCCGTTGGCTGGTCGTGTTACCGTACCATTTTGGGTGTTGTCTCTATCGATGAATGAATCAGGATTTTATATCTACTCATGAATGTTTATTTAGAGCATCCCCAGCTATCACCCTCTGTTTACGCCTAAAGGAGGCACCGAAAGTGAACACTGTATGAGAATTATATATATATACCCATTTATTACTTTCCATATCCTCGAAGAGGCTATAAATGTGTGATCTAAATGGAATGATTCTGTCTTGACCATCAAGTGATTTAAACTGTTCACTCTAGGTGAGGCGTGGCACCCTTCCCTGACTAGAGAGGATCAATTACACTTTTCTATCTACATCTTTATATTTTTGTATAGGTACATGTCTAATAAAGATCTATTTTGGTAGCCATTGTCTACCTTGCTCTAATATACTGTATCTTCACAGACACTCTACTTATTATCACTCCCAGTACACTCCTGAGGACGCCACTCTGTAGGCGAAACACGTAGAGTGATGGGTGATGGGTGATGAGTGATTTTTTAAATCCCCTTTTTTGATATTGGTCTCCTATGGCAATAGTGTTACTTTCAGAGAGGACTAATCTGAAGCGCTTCTAGTCACTCTCTGTTTCCTTGTATATGTCCAGTTCAGGTGGACTAGTTTATTTATTTATTTATTTATAAAGGATTTTACCAGGAAGGATACATTGAGATTTCTCTCGTTTTCAAGTATGTCCTGGGTTCAAGAACATGGTTACAGAAATACAAAGTAGGAAATTAACACAAAACAAATATACAGATTAACAGAAAATAAATATATTCCTCCCTCCAATGCCTCCCCACCTCCTGACTTCTCTATCACTGTGGAGGGTATCACATCTACCCATCAAACCAAGTTCGCTGTCTTGGAGTTACACTTGACTCTGCTCTTTCCTTCATCCCCCACATCAAGTCTCTTTCCACCTCCTGCCGATACCAACTGCGTAATATTTCCAGGATTCGGCCATTTCTTACCGCTGTCACCACAAAACAACTCATACACGCCCTGGTAATCTCCCGACTCGACTATTGCAATAATCTCTTATCTGGCCTCCCTCTGTCCCGCCTCTCCTCCCTACAATCCATCCTGAACGCCTCCGCCAGGCTAATTCACCTCACCCGCCGCTCTGTCTCTGCCGCTCCCCTCTGCGAGTCCCTTCACTGGCTCCCCATCCACTGCAGAATTAAGTTCAAAATCCTTATCCTTACCTACAAAACCCTCACTAACTCAGCGCCCCACTACCTGTCCTCACTAATCACCAAATACACCCCAGCCCGCTCCCTAAGGTCAAACAGTGACCTGCGCCTAGCTTCTCCCCGCATCACCTCTTCCCATGATAGACTGCAGGATTTCTCACGCGCAGCCCCCACTCTCTGGAACGCTCTCCCTCGTACTGTCAGACTTTCCCCTAACTTCTCTTCCTTCAAACGCTCCCTTAAAACATTGCTATTTAGGGAAGCCTACCACCCAACTCACTGACACAACCATCAATCACTCTCACCTTACAGTCCTCTCCTCCTGTTTCCAACCCCAACCCTCCCAGATTGTGAGTTCCTACGGGAATAGGGCCCTCATCTCCTCCTGTACTGTTTGTCAAATGTTGTTCAATGTATTGTAACCCTGTCTATACTGTGCTTATTGTACAGCACTGCGGAATATGCTGGCGCTTTATAAATAAAGAATAATAATAATAATAATAATATAGGAAATATAGTCACTATGTTACATGTTTACAGGTGCATTCCTTATTGAGGTATGTTAATATGGAGCTCTTAAGGGACTTTAGACTGGGGGAAGATTTGATGGCGTCTGGGAGGTTATTCCATAATTGCGTTGCTCTGTAGGAAAATGAGGATCGAGCCACTTTCTTTTTGTATTGTGGTATTGCAAGTAAGGTGCTGGTCCTGGATCGGAGGTTATAGGATGAGGGAACTGCTGAGGGAAGCAGCCTATTCAGGTAGGGTGGTAGCTTCCCAGAAAAGCTCTTAAACACCAGGTTGGAAAGGTGAAGGGTGCGTCTAGATTCCAGCGACGGTCAGTTTAGTTCTTTTAACATGTCACAATGTATGCAGGATACGCTCACAATGCTGCCGCTCTGATTACTAGTGCAATAACCTCTCCTCCTTTCCTATTTTCCTATTTTTCATGAACCCACAAAGGTTAGAAACATAGAAAAATGTCGGCAGATAAGAACCTTTCGGCCCATCTAGTCTGCCCAATTACATGGATACTTTACCTGGATTTATCTTTTGTTTAGGATAGCCTTATGCCTATCCCATGCTTGCTTAAATTCAATTACTGTTTTGGCCTCTACCACTTCAACTGGAAGACTGTTCCATGTATCCACCACCCTCTCAGTAAAATAATGCTTCCTGATGTTACTTTTAAACCTTTGCCCCTCTAATCTAAGACTATGTCCTATTGTTTTGCTATATATATACAATCTTACTGTGTCAGGATTATTTTGCACCAGTTTCTGATTTTGTTTATACAATAACATTTTGTCTCCCAGCAATACGGGTACCTTTTGAGTTTTTTATTTGTCATATGTCCTTTATCTGATTGTCAGTTTGTGTCTGCCTGAGTTAAGGTGGCAGGTTCTCTTAGTGGCAATTTATTAAAAGTTATGTTTTCATTATATCCACCATAATGGTGCTTCTAAGCTGTTCCCTCAGTAGATGGCACAGTTAGCTGTACTTGTTGTTTCTTCTTGTTAACTGAATAAATTTATGAGCATCTGTTGGTGTACCTCAAGGCTCTGTCCTTGGTCCTCTGCTCTTTTCCATCTACACCTCCTCCCTGGGCAAAATCATCAACAGCTTTGGCTTTAATTACCACCTCTACGCTGATGACACTCAGATCTACCTCTCTACCCCTGATCTCTCTCCCCCTGTCCTTTCCAAAGTCAGTGACTGCTTATCTGGCATCTCCTCCTGGATGGCCTCCCACCACCTAAAGATCAACATGTCCAAGACTGAGCTCCTACTTATTCCTCCCTCCAATGCCTCCCCACCTCCTGACTTCTCTATCACGGTGGAGGGTATCACCATCTCCCCATCAAACCAAGTTCGCTGTCTTGGGGTTACACTTGACTCTGCTCTTTCCTTCATCCCCCACATCCAGTCTCTTTCTTCCTCCTGCCGTTACCAACTGCGCAATATTTCCAGAATTCGGCCATTTCTTACCACTGTCACCACAAAACAACTTATACACGCCCTGGTAATCTCCCGACTTGACTATTGCAATAATCTCTTATCTGGCCTCCCTCTGTCCCGCCTCTCCCCCCTACAATCCATCCTGAATGCCTCCGCCAGGCTAATTTGCCGCTCCCCTCTGCGAGTCCCTTCACTGGCTCCCCATCCACTGCAGAATTAAGTTCAAAATCCTTATCCTTACCTACAAAACCCTCACTAACTCAGCTCCCCACTACCTGTCCTCACTAATCACCAAATACACCCCAGCCCGCTCCCTAAGGTCAAACAGCGACCTGCGCCTAGCTTCTCCCCGCATCACCTCTTCCCATGATAGACTGCAGGACTTCACACGCGCAGCCCCCATTCTCTGGAACACTCTCCCTCGTACTGTCAGACTTTCCCCTAACTTCTCTTGCTTCAAACGCTCCCTTAAAACGTTGCTATTTAGGGAAGCCTACCACCCAACTCACTGACGCAACCATCAATCACTCTCACCTTGCAGTCCTCTCCTCCTGTTTCCAACCCCAACCATCCTAGATTGTAAGTTCCTACGGGAATAGGGCCCTCATCTCCTCCTGTACTGTTTGTCAAATGTTGTTCAATGTATTGTATTGTAACCCTGTCTATACTGTGCCTATTGTACAGCGCTGCGGAATATGCTGGCGCTTTATAAATAAATAATAATAATAATAATAATAATGAGTACAGATGTGTGGTACCCTCTGTCTGGCACTACACGTGTAATATTGTAGTCTTGAATGGAGCTACAGTAATATGTTTTCTCCAATCTGAATATTGGTACTAAGTGCTAGTACAGAAATGGTTCTGAATTAAACATTTAAGCAATTTGATTCTAGGATACATGTGCTTTTAAAAACATTCCTTTCAGCATTCAAAAGGATATAAATAGCAGCAACCGCAGTATATATATATAAACATATATATATATATACATATATGCTGAAAGGAATATATATATATATATATATATATATATATATATAGTGCATGAGGTGGGTGTGCAATCTGTTGCCTCCTAGTGGAGAAAAAAAGTGTGTGGTGCAAAACAGTAAAAACAGTACATATCTCTACGGTTAGTGTACTGGAGATTTCTTATGCTTTGCTATCTGTTGCCTCCTAGTGTCAAAAAGTGCGTATTGTAAAATGGTACATATGTCCACATTCAATGTGCTGGAGGTTTCTGGTGCTTCGCTGCCACCTTGTGGCTTAAATTGGTAATATGCCCTTTGTTTTAAAGCAATGCGCTGTTAACCTTATCAGCTGCCCCTCGCTAAAACCGGGTCACAAAGGGAAAAAATTAGCTTCCCCTTTGTATTTGGTTTCCCCAGCTGATCGTGGGGCAGGCGCCGTGTCCCGCAGCCTGCCCCTTAGCGATCGCTAAGCTCACGGATGCTGGGGCCAGCACTACAGAGCCGTCCTCCCCAGCATCCCCGCCATGGCATCCATAGGACTCCATGGAGGATTGTGCTTCCGGGTCACATGAATGGCAGGATCTCGAAGTATGCGAGATCCTGCTGGTCGGCAGAGTGAAGTGCTTTTTTAAACGTATACAGCATTTCCAATGAGTCAGTCCGTGCCGGCTATGCTCACTCAATGTCCCCTATTTCACGCTGCCCAGTGCCGAATGTAGATGCCCATCATGTGGCACAACTGTGTAAGGAAATAACCTGTACATGTGACTTGCTCATTACAAGCAGCGATTTGTTAAGAATATGTTTTATTAAGTATAGTGTTGTTTTACAGATATAGATGAATGCTCTACCATCAATGGAAATTGCCCAGAAAACTCCTTCTGTAATAACACGATTGGCAGCTTCAACTGTGTCTGCCAGGCTGGATATACACTTCACACCAATGGGCACAAAACCTGCGAAGGTAAGAGGAAGAGGAACTCATTCCGTGACTATGTTACTGTATGTAACACAGGGCTCGAGTCCTGCAGGAACGCGTGGGAACGGAGTTCCCCCACTTCTCCTGCAGGAGGAACTCAGGCGGAACGCAGGCACATCACCTCTGACCCTGCACATGACTTCTGCTGGTCTCTCTCCCACTCGTTGCTCGCTGCCCTCATTTGAATACTCCAGGGAGTTTCACACAAGCAGCGT
>RXON01001672.1:0-29075 GCA_009667805.1 Leptobrachium leishanense
ATATTTCCCCCAGCTCACATCATGGATAATAATATACCCCCAGCTCACATCATGGACATATATTGCCCACACAGCTCACATCATGGGTATATCTTGCCCCAGCTCACATCATGGGTATATATTGCCCCCCAGCTGAGCTGGGGGCAAGATATACCCATGATGTGAACTGGGGGCACAATATATACCCATGATGTGAACTTGGGGTGCAATATATACCATTATTATTATTATTATTATTATTATTATTCTTATTTATAAAGCGCCAGCATATTCTGCAGCGCTGTACAATAGGCACAGTATAGACAGGGTTACAATACATTGAACAAACATTTGACAACATTTGACAAACAGTACAGGAGGAGATGAGGGCCCTATTCCCATAGGAACTCACAATCTGGGAGGGTTGGGGTTGGAAACAGGAGGAGAGGACTGTAAGGTGAGAGTGATTGATGGTTGCGTCAGTGAGTAGGGTGGTAGACTTCCCTAAATAGGAACGTTTTAAGGGAGCGTTTGAAGGAAGAGAAGTTAGGGGAAAGTCTGACAGTACGAGGGAGAGCGTTCCAGAGAGTGGGGGCTGCGCGTGAGAAATCCTGCAGTCTATCATGGGAAGAGGTGATGCGGTGAGAAGCTAGGCGCAGGTCACTGTTTGACCTTAGGGAGCGGGCTGGGGTGTATTTGGTGATTAGTGAGGACAGGTAGTGGGGCGCTGAGTTAGTGAGGGTTTTGTAGGTAAGGATAAGGATTTTTTTTTTTCTGGAATGTCTCACAATAAACGTTTATTATACAAATTCTATAACCAACAGCCCTACTATGAGCAACACCAAAAAGCAACTTCAGCTGTAAAAAGATTGCGTTAGGAGACCTACAAATGGAAAGGATTTCTTACAAATTAAACACACAATCTTTTATACATCGTATGTGACCTGCTTTTTACAGATTATATTTCGATGAAAAACACAGGGTTTTAAAAAGCAGCCTGCAAACGTTGTGGGGAAAAGTCAGGGTTTAAAGAATAAAGGCAAAATACCAACTGCATTGTGGTTTCATCAAACCAGAACAAATCCGAATCAGAGACCAGAAAACGTAAGGCCTCAGCGAGCTATGAAAAGGTAGATATTCCAAAATTGTACATGCAAATCCACATCTACACATCCCAGCAACCTTGCCCACCCCCCAGATGTCCCGGAACCACATATCCCACGAGGCTCTGCTAACAATCAGTTGCCGAGCATCATGGGAGATGCAGCCCCAAAACACCTGAAGGGTCAGGGATGCAGTTCTCTGCCGTACATAGTTACGCTTAAGGCTAGGGTCAGACGAGCGTGATTTCTACGGATTGTGCGTCCGTGCACACGGACGTACGTCAGTACGGAAGACACAGTAGTGGCCACACAGTCCGTTTATTCACTGATGTATAAATTGACGGATGTAGGAGGGAAAATAAAATAAAAAGCAAAACCATTTTGTCTGTGAAAAATGCTGGACGTATAAATGCAGTCCGTCTGACCACGTTCCATCACTCACACACAAAGCTATGCGGACGTTGCGGACGCAGCGCACTTTGTGCGGCCGTTCTAGGGGTTGTACGTTCTTGCCTGCCTTGCGTCCGTGGGTCTCGGCCGTTGTGCGTCCGCAGTTCAGTGTGGACGTACTTCATGTGTCAGGCTCCAATGGACTTTCTTTCATGCTATCACGGACGTACTTTTATGCGCAATCACGGACGTGAACACTACGCTCGTCTGACCCCAGCCTTACCAATTACACATGTAGCGCTCACTCCCGGAGGAGCCGCTGAATTTGAACCTCGGGTCAGTCTCCCCGCACTAGGGAATAAAAATACTCCAGCACCGTCGTGGATTTTATAAATTATATAGTTTACTGAATAAACTGGCATATAATGAGTAACACGGTATACGTAGATATTTTACAGTACTTCGTAATGCGAGAAAGCCGCAGCGGAAAAGGAAATACAGCACTTCGTAATGCGAGAAACGCGCAGCGGAAAAGGAAATATCGCTGCTCTCCGCGACGATACTTACCTTCCTGGGCGACGCCGGGAAAGTTTCCCCGCGCGCGCTCGTTGGAAGGACCCCAGCCGCGATCACATGGTCCCACGTGGTCGCGGCTGGGGTCCTTCCAACGAGCGCACGCGCGGAGACATTCCCGGCGGCGCCCAGGAAGGTAAGTATCGTCGCGGGGGGGGAGATCCGGTCCATGAGCTGGGGGGCATACCCATGTGTGAGCTGTGGGGGCATATCTATGAGCTGGGGGGCATACCCATGGAGCTGGGGGGCATATTTATGAGCTGGGGGGCATATCCATGAGCTGGGGGGCATACCCATGAGCTGGGGGGCATACCCATGAGCTTGGGGGCATACCCATGAGCTGGGGGGCATATCTATGAGCTGGGGGGGCATACCCATGAGCTGGGGGGGCATACCTATGAGCTGGGGGGGCATACCCATGAGCTGGGGGGCATACCCATGAGCTGGGGGGCATATCTATGAGCTGGGGGGCATACCCATGAGCTGGGGGGGCATACCTATGAGCTGGGGGGCATATCCATGAGCTGGGGGGGCATACCCATGAGTTGGGGGGCATACCCATGTGTGAGCTGGGGGGCATACCCATGTGTGAGCTGGGGGGCATACCCATGTGTGAGCTGGGGGGGCAAATCCATAAGCTGGGGGGCAATATCCATGTGTGAGCTGGGGCAAATCCATGAGCTGGGGCAAATCCATGTGTGAGCTGGGGCATTATTCATGTGTGAGCTGGGGCAATATCCATGAGCTGGGGCAGTATGTGTATATATATATATATATATATATATTCGGGGGGTATATACATGTGAGCTGGGGGCATTTTTAAATGGTCTGTTCTTATTGGAAAGCGTCACATGACATTAAAGAAAAGTATCGGTACTCGGTATCGGTGAGTACTTTTAAAAAGTATCGGTACTCGTACTCGGTCTTAAAAAAGTGGTATCGGTGCATCCCTACAGGCAGCATTAAGTAGTAGTATATCCCAGCCAGCCCATGGGCAGGACCAACATAATACTCTCTGTACCACTCATACATAAGCGGGCTCTGGGCAGTAAAGTTCCTGCGTGCCGCCAGCTGCTCCCCAGAGAGCAGCACAATATAGCACACCTGCTGAATGTAACTGGAAGGGATCATCTCCATCCCAAATTGCTTGTTGACAAATAGCAGGGAATAAAGATAGCCCATACGACCATAAATTAATTCATCTGGGAGTCGGGAGTCTGGCTTGATCACTAAAGAATGCATCTGAAGGAGGTTCTTAATACAATCCTCTGCTTCATTGGAGCATCCAAGCTTATGAAACACAGCAGCTCCTATAGCATAAGGTCCAGCATCTCCGCAAAGGAAAGTGACATCCCGCCGGGTCAGACAACGCAAGCTCCTTCTGACATAATCTTGTGCTTTTAGTAGAAGAGACGGTTCCCCATACACATTTGAGAGGTGCAAATGCAACAGTGCAATCCCTGCCCACCCTGTGTACGTGGTACAGTCCCCGGGATCTGCAGATTGCAGGCCTTTTTCCATGAATTGAAGCAGCTCCTTGATTTTGCTGTTCAAGCGGTGCACAAAGTCAGACGTCAGCTGCCCTGCGGAGTTGTAAGCTGAATATTCCTGTTCCTGGTAATCATGAAACGGGTTCTGGAAAAATCGCTGCTCCATGTTGTAGTAGAGATCTGCAGGAGAGGAGTCAGTGAAAGGAAGCTTCCCAACAGACTCGGATTCCCCAGTCTATCCACTGTTGTCCACACGCCCGTATGGGGCAGCGCCATTCATGCGCTGCTAGGAGCATAGAGCTGTCACGTGACTCCAGGAGGCCGCGTTGTACGTGCAGGCGCGGGGAGTGTGGGTCATGCAGGGAGCATCCAGCGCCATGCCAGATAAGGATTTTGAACTTAATTCTGCAGTGGATGAGGAGCCAGTGAAGGGACTCGCAGAGGGGAGCGGCAGAGACAGAGCGGCGGGTGAGGTGAATTAGCCTGGCGGAGGCGTTCAGGATGGATTGTAGGGGGGAGAGGCGGGACAGAGGGAGGCCAGATAAGAGATTATTGCAATAGTTGAGTCGGGAGATTACCAGGGCGTGTATGAGTTGTTTTGTGGTGACAGCGGCAAGAAATGGCTGAATTCTGGAAATATTACGCAGCTGGTATCGGCAGGAGGAGGAAAGAGACTTAATGTGGGGGATGAAGGAAAGAGCAGAGTCAAGTGTAACTCCAAGACAGCGAACTTGGTTTGATGGGGAGATGGTGATACCCTCCACCGTGATAGAGAAGTCAGGTGGGGAGGCATTGGAGGGAGGAATAAGTAGGAGCTCAGTCTTTGACATGTTGATCTTTAGATGGTGGGAGGCCATCCAGGAGGAGATGCCAGATAAACAGTCACTGACTTTGGAAAGGACAGGGGGAGAGAGATCAGGGGTAGAGAGGTAGATCTGAGTGTCATCAGCGTAGAGGTGGTAATTAAAGCCAAAGCTGTTAATGATTTTGCCCAGGGAGGAGGTGTAGATGGAAAAGAGCAGAGGACCAAGGACAGAGCCTTGAGGTACACCAACAGATAGAGGCAATGAGGAGGAGGAGTTACCAGCAAGGACACACAGAAGGACCTGTTGGATAAATAGGAGTCAACCCAAGCGAGTGCAGTGTCACCGAGACCCAGAGAGTTGAGGGTCTGTAGAAGGAGGGGGTGGTCAACAGTGTCAAAAGCAGCCGAGAGGTCAAGCAGGATGAGAATAGAATAGTGGCCGTGTTTTTTAGCAGTTAGGAGGTCGTTGGTGACTTTGGTGAGAGCAGTTTCAGTTGAGTGTAGGGGACGGAAGCCAGATTGCAGGGGGTCAAGTAGGGAATTGGAGGACAGGAAGAGGGAGAGGCGGTTGAAGACTAGTTTTTCTAAGAGCTTAGAGGTAAAGGGAAGCAGGGATACAGGGCGGTAGTTGGATGGAGAGTTGGGATCGAGGGATGGTTTCTTTAGTAAAGGGGTAACTAGCGCGTGTTTGAAGGTGGATGGAAAGGAGCCAGTGGAGAGAGATAGGTTGAAGAAGTGTGTGAGAGCAGGGGTGAGGGAGGAGAGGGGAGGAATTAGATGTGAGGGAATGGGGTCGAGCGGGCACGTGGTGAGATGTGAGGAGGACAATAAGGAATTGACTTCCTCCTCAGTGGCTGTGAGGAAGCGGCAGAGGGTGGCAGAGGGGACCTCTGGGAGTGGAGGTGGCAGATAACTATCTTGTGTTGGGATGTTGCTTCTGATAGAGTTTTACTGAGGAAGTAGTCTGCCAGGTCTTGAGCGCTGAAGGCAGCTGAGGGGGGAGGTGCAGGTGGGTAGAGTAGGGTGTTGAAGGTGGACCAGAGCCGTTTAGGGTTGGAGGACAGCGTAGATATAAGAGATGAGAAGAAGGATTGTTTGGCCAAGTGGAGGGCAGAGGTGTATGACCGGAGAATAAACTTGAAGTGAACAAAATCAGCTTCAGAGCGGGATTTCCTCCAGGCATGCTCTCCAGTGCGGGAGCATCTTTGCAGGTAGCGAGTCTGGAGGGTGTGCCAGGGCTGAAGCTGGCGGCGTGGGGCCCTACAGAGTCGAAGAGGAGCAAGAGTGTCTAGAGCAGAGATAAGCGTAGTGTTGTAGTGATTAGTGGCAGCATCAGGGCAGGTGAAGGATGAGGTGTGAGGGAGGTGGTGAAGTAGATTGGAGAATTGATGGGGATCCACAGCATGTATTTCTGCGAGTTTGTGTGCGGGGTGGGGGAGCAGGGTGTTTAGGAAGTCCAGATAGGTTGAAAGAGAGAAGGTGGTGGTCAGAGATGGGGAAAGGGCGACAGTTGAACTCAGAAATGGAGCAGAGGTTGGAAAAGACAAGGTCAATAGCGTGACCATCGCGGTGGGTAGGGAGGAGGGAGGATTGTGTGAGTCCAAGGGAGGACGTGAGTGAAAGAAGTTTGGAGGCAGCAGGGGCGGAAGGATCATCAATGGGAATGTTGAAGTCCCCGAGAATAGGCATGGAAGATTAGAAGACAGGAAGTGAGAAAGCCAGGTAGCAAAGTGGTCAAAGAACTGGGAGGTTGGTCCCGGTGGGCGGTAGATGACTGCCACCCTGAGGGCCAGAGGAGAGAACAGGCGGATGCAGTGTGTCTCGAAGGAGGAGAAGGAGAGGGATGGGGGTGAAGGGAGATGCTGGTAGGTGCAGGTGGGAGAGAACAGGATTCTGACCCCGCCACCATTTCTCTCACCCGGTCTGGGGGTATGGCTCAAGTGTAGACCGCCATGTGAGAGAGCAGCAACGGAGGCCGTGTCAGAGGGAGTTAGCCAGGTTTCAGTTAAAGCTAGGAGGTTGAAGGAGTTTGAAAGGAAGAGGTCATGGATTGCTGTGAGTTTGTTGCACACAGAGCGAGCGTTCCAGAGGGCGCAGGAGAAAGAGGACAGGCGCTGAAGGATTATGGGAATGAGGTTGCTGGGCTTGCAGGGAGGTGATTTATGTGTGATGGAGATAGGATGAGAGGGAAGTATTGGATGTGTTGTGGGGCCGGGGCCACCTCACATCATGGGTATATATTACGCCCCCAGCTCACATCATGGGTATATATTTCACCCCCAGTTCACATCATGATTATATATTGCGCCCCCAGTTCACATCATGGGTATATATTGAGCCCCCAGTTCACATCATGGGTATATATTGAGCCCCCAGTTCACATCATGGGTATATATTGAGCCCCCAGTTCACATCATGGGTATATATTGAGGCACCCAGTTCACATCATGGGTATATATTGATCCCCCAGTTCACATCATGGGTATATATTGAGCCCCCAGTTCACATCATGGGTAAATATTGCCCCCAGATAACATCATGGATATATATATTGTGAATTTGCACCCTATACCTGTTCGAATCGTGTCCACAGTGAGCAGGACAGCCAGGAGCTGAGCCGAGGAGACAGAGCCTTCTATTTTACTCCGAGGCGTCTCCGCCTTCTTCCAGCACCTGACGTCACGTGAGGGCGCACGTGCTGCCGCCAACTCCAACACATGCCGGCGGCGGCTGGGGTGCTGCAGAGGCAGAGCCTAGCATCGTGTATGTGAGCGTGCGGCCCGCGGCCAGGTGCTCAGCAGGGCTGAGAGCAAGGAAGGGGTTAATTTGGGAAGGCAGGTACTTCCCCTACAGCACTTCCTGTTAAAAAGGTAACCCAGGTGAAAGAGAGGATGAGTAGCTGAGAGTCAGACAGAAAGTTCTGTGTGTGTGTGGGACTGCTCAGGAACAATTGGACTCTATCTAGGTGAGATTACCTAAAAGCACTACGCAGTGAACTTTATGGAAAGACTTTTCTTTATGTTTGATGATTTGCTGAAGAAAGCTTTGTTCTGTTACTGCTGAATAAGGAAGCTGTTTGTTTCTGCTGCTGCTGGATGAAATAAAAAGGCAAAAAGGACTGCTTATTTATATATTGACTGTGTTGAAGCCGCACGTGTACCCCTGGGGCTCCTTACAATTGGTGTTCGGATGCGGGCAGGAAGCCACCCCTCACAAGTGAAGCGAGTGGACTTACAAGATCAGAAACAACATGGGTTTACCTCAGGGAGATCATGCCAAACTAATCTTATTGATTTTTTTGATTGGGTAACAAAAATAATAGACACAGGTGGTGCAGTAGACATTGCTTATTTAGATTTCAGTAAGGCTTTTGATACTGTTCCGCATAGAAGGCTTATCAATAAATTGCAATCTTTGAGCTTGGATTCCAATATTGTTGAATGGATTAGGCAGTGGCTGAGTGACAGACAACAGAGGGTTGTGGTAAATGGAGTTTATTCGGCACAAGGTCTTGTTACCAGTGGGGGTACCTCAGGGGTCAGTACATTCTCTTTAATATTTTTATTAGTGATATTGCAGAAGGTATTAATGGTAAAGTATGTCTTTTTGCTGATGACACAAAGATTTGCAACAGGGTTGATGTTCCTGGAGGGACCAGCCAAATGACAAATGATTTAGGTAAACTAAAAAAATGGTGGGAGCTGTGGCAATTGAGTTTTAATGTGGATAAGTGCAAGATAATGCACCTGGGACGTAAAAACCCAAGGGCTGAATATAGAATATTTGATACATCCGAGGGTTGGGATTTAGGGGTTATTATTGCAGAGGATCTAAGGGTAAGTAGTCAATGTAATAGAGCAGCAGGAAATGCTGGCAGAATGCTTGGAAATGCTGGCAGAATGCTTGGTTGTGTAGGGAGAGGTATTAGCAGTAGGAAAAGGGAAGTGCTCATGCCACTGTACAGAGCACTGGTGAGACCTCACTTGGAGTACTGTGTGCAGTACTAGAGACCGTATCTCCAGAAGGATATAGACATCTTAGAGAGAGTTCAGAGAAGGGCTACTAAAATGGTGTACGGCTTGAAGGAGAAAAGTTACCAGGAAAGGCTTAATGATCTTAACATGTACAGCTTGGAAAAAAGACGAGACGGAGGAGATATGATAGAAACATTTAAATACGTAAAGGGAATCCACAAGGTAGAGGAAGGGAGTATATTTAAAAGGAAACAAAGTAGCAAAACAAGAGGACATAGTCTTAGATTAGAGGGGCAAAGATTTAAAAATAACATCAGGAAGCATTATTTTACTGAGAGGGTGGTGGATACATGGAACAGTCTTCCAGTAGAAGTGGTAGAGGCCAAAACAGTAATTGAATTTAAGCAAGCATGGGATAGGCATAAGGCTATCCTAAACAAAAGATAAATCCAGGTAAAGTATCCATGTAATTGGGCAGACTAGATGGGCCGAAAGGTTCTTATCTGCCGACATTTTCTATGTTTCTAAGTCTACTTGTGTTCTTCAGTATCTCTGCGTCTCCTGATTTCTGTTTATAGTCAGCCCTCTTCCTGTCCTGTCTGCTTGGTGTGTTCTGTCCTGTGTATCTAATCCGTCCCATTCCTGTCTCACCCAGTCACCTCCACGAAGCTGAAGTTAGCTCCTTATTCGGCCAGCTTCTTATTCGCACACTGAAGATAGCTTCTTATTCAATTAATTAGACTGTTCTCTATCAGAAAAAACATAATCTAGCCCGAGCCAAACATTATTGATTAAGCAAATTGGCATCAAACCTAGCCCCCCCCCGCTCCATTAAATGCAATGAGAAAAAATAAGTAACTGATGATTTTCTCTATGAAAATCATCCTGGCTCAACCCAAACGGACTAGTTTTCTATTAATTAGACTATTCTCTATCAGAAAAAACATAATCTGGCCCGAGCCAAACATTATTGATTAAGCAAACTGGCATCAAACCTAGCCCCCCCCCCCGCTCAATTAAATGCAATGAGAAAAAATAAGTAACTGGTGATTTTCTCTATGAAAATCATCTTGGCTCAACCCAAACTGACTAGTTCTCTATTAACCCCTTAAGGACGGGAGTAATTTTACAACTTCGGCGCTGTTTCGGAAGTAGAAGTTTGCTGAGCTCATTTTGACCATTTTTAAGTCACGTATTATTATACCACCCAGACAAATTATATATCGTTCTTTCCGGCAGACTCGGCGGATTAATAATATATCATTATTATATGTATATGTCATGCCCTGCCAAAATGCTATAACAAAAAATGTAAAAGAATGTGAATTTTCAATAAAATTTCAATCTTCCACAGTGTGTAAAGTGTTTTTTTTTTTAAATTTTATTATCCGAGGCTCTGCGGTCATATTCTATGGGGTAGATTTGTTAAAAAAATTAGAACGGGGAAACCATTTTTTTTTGGGGAGAAATTGTGTGATTTTAGCTAAACCCCCCAAAAAAAAATTCATTAGTGAAGCATCATTGTTCACATTATAATTGAAATGTGAACAATAGTGCTGCATTAAAAAAAACAAAATATTTTTTTTATTATTATATTTATTATTTTTTTATTATTAATTTATTATTTTTTTATTATTTTTATTTTTACTTTTTTTACACTTTTATTTTACATATAACATGGTCATGTTTGATATCATTGGAAAGGCCATGCTCTGGCCTTTCCAGCAATATCAGACATGACCCCCTAGCTGCCACCGATCAGGAGATAAAGGGATTCAAAGAACCCCCCTATCTCCTGCAAGGGATTTCCATAGGAAATCCCTTTGCAGCTAGGGGGTTCCCCGGTTAACTGACATCATCGCGCATGGCGCGATGAGTCAGTTGACCAGGGGGGGACCCAGAGGTGGGGGCTGCCATCCAAGATGACGGCCCCCACCGGATATAGGCCGCGATTGGGCACAAATTAGTGCCCGGTCGCGACCTGGCAGCTAAGGGGTTAACCCCCCATACATCACTGGAAAGGTCAGGCTGTGACCCTTCCAGCGATGCTGGCCACAGCCGCCTGGTCCCGGCGATGGGGAGATAGAGGGATCCAAAGGATCCCCTCCCCTTCAGGCGCTTCCCCTGCTCCGGCGGGGGGGGACGCCTGAAACTGACGTCATCGCGCCGGTGGAGGGATCACACTGATCTGACTCCGCGGGAGTCAGAGCAGCGTGGGAGCGACCGGAGGAGGTAAGTATTACCGGAGGGGGGCTGTAAACGCCGAGGACGTACATTTACGTCGTGCGGCGTCAAAGCCCGCCTAATGCAGGGCATAAAATGTACATCCTGCGGCGTTAAGGGGTTAATTAGACTGCTCTCTATCAGAAAAAACATAATCTAGCCCGAGCCAAACATTATTGATTAAGCAAACTGGCATCAAACCTAGCCCCCCCCCCCGCTCCATTAAATGTAATGAGAAAAAATAAGTAACTGGTGATTTTCTCTATGAAAATCATCTTGGCTCAACCCAAACTGACTAGTTTCCTATTAATTATGTGGTATTATTTAATTAATTAATTTATTATAAAATAAATTATTTAATTAATTATGTGGTATGCATTTGGTTTTGATGCATCCCTACTCTATACATAGCGCTCCCTGCGTCCCTATAATTTATTTATATATATCACATGGGGTTGCTATATGATCAGGGCTACCTTTTTTATACTATTCCTATTAAATTGGCAGTAATTTTTATTTATTTTATTCAATAGAAACTTTTTTGCCTATATGACATGCACTTTTGTGAAAATAGAAGATTTTTGTGTATACATTTTAATTTAGTTATTGGATTCATTACATTTTAATTTAGTTATTGGATTCCTGTCCAGTACGGAGAGAAGCAAACATCATGCAGTGTAGCCTGGCTGCGAGGCGGAGCGTCGTGAAGTCAAGCCTGCAAAATCTTTGCTTCTCTTTGCTTCACCTCGCTGTGCGTCGCTACGCGCTCAGTGTATCTCAGGCTTTAAGCTCAGCCACACGCATCCTCTCCATAGGACTCCATTGAAACAGACGCCGGTGGTCACATGACCTGCTGGAGCTCGTCTTGCGAGATCCGGCCGGTCAGCGTAGTGATACGCAGGGGGAGACTGGGGGGACTTTTTCCCCCAATCTTTCCCTGCTCCCGCCGTACTGAGGAGGAGGCGGACAGAGCCGCAGTCTTCGCCGCGGACCAGGAGGTGAGTATACGATTTTTAAGAAAAATTTTAGGCTGGTGTTAACGTATTCTTTAGAAGAGGAATCTGTTAGCACCAAGTCCTTGCTCTGGTTAACTTTTTGTTAATCGCAGCCAGACGTTAATCAGCGCTGGGACTTTGTAATCCTAACGCTGATTAACACTTTGCGCTCCCCATGTTAAGTATAGGGAGCGCAAAGTACAGTAACCTCGCGCAGAGAAGCACAAGATACCGAACGCAAACGGGTTACTTAACCTGTTAGCGTTTGGATTGTAATTTGCGTTAACTACTTGGGCTAAGGTTAACGCTCAGGCAGGTGAGCGCTAACGTTAGTGTGACAGAACAGCCGTCACTTTCAAGTTATTGGCACATAAAATGTTAAAAGTTCGTTGGTTCAATGTTAAATTTCGTTTATACAATTTATGTCTCTATGATCCCTGTGTGTATTGTGTTTCCCCTCGCAATTCCCAGCACCAAACGCACCTGTATTCCCTCACAATTTAATACCACCTAAATTGCCCATTTTCGTTCCCCCATGTTTATAATTCGTTTGTACAATTTGTGCTTGTATGACCCTGATGTTTATTAAGTTCTTTGACACCCCTGCCTTGCCCAGCCACCGTGGTTTATCTGCCCAGCGCAACCCTGATACAGCTGCCACCAGCCAAGACCTAGCACAGCCGACATGCCTTACACCCTGCACCTCTCAGCCCCTGTACATGCCACCAGAGTGCTTTTTGGTCAGAAGGGCCCTGGGAACATGGTGCCACTGTGCGGTGAGTTGTAAAGGGGAGCGCCACCGAGATCACACCTCAATCAGCTGCTAAACTCAGGCCGGGCTTCCAGGTGCAGAGAAAATCTTGGGTTCGGAATCAGAGCCCGCACTCCAGGAGGGTGGAATTTCATGGGCAAGGAACAGCCCAGGGCGGGCCAGACAGTGTGGCACCAAGAGCAGAGCTCGAGCTAGGGGCAGTGGCAGCCCATGTTAAGTATACCAAAAGGGCTATGGCTGGTGGCAGTGTTAAAACTGGCGCCGGGATGTCTGAGGGCGGGCATGGGAGAGAACAATGGGACTGTACCATATAAATGTGTCTGTATTGTTCAAAAATAAACCAACCTGCTTAACTTGCACTACACCTCAACGAGTATTTGATAAGAGGAACTATCTGCCAGGTGTTTCCTATGGCTGACTCGCTAGCTTCCAGAAAGGGACCTGACGCCGGCTCGCTACCGCAGCTTGACTTTTTGCTGCAGATTAAAGGAATAAACAATTTATTAGATATTGAATCAAAACAGGAATATTTTTAACAATGAAACCTATAGGATTCGCCTGAATAAACCTGCCATCTGAAACCACTGAATAGCAGGGCATTTCACTGACATTTCTCTGCCGTTTGGTGTCTGTGAATAGATTAACCATTACTTCTCTATGGGGGATTTCACTGTCGTCGAACAGGCAACATATTTTCTGGCAATTCACCTAAATTTGGCGAACTGCCTGCTTTCTGAATAGCTGAATGACCCCGAAAATGCACCGTACGGGGAAATTCATTGTTTGGTGCCATTTCGGGGCCAGACCGGCTCTTTCTGAATAACCCTTATAGTAAAGTTTCATGGAACTTCGGACTCAGAAGCTCCGCAGTCGAAGAGGAGGAGCTGCGCACATCGAGGGACAAAAGGAGAGTAAAATCACCCCAAAATAACAAAATGAAATAATTATGCAGAGGCTGTCGGCAGCATTTGCCCAAATATTTTATGGAAAAGGGTAAAATCTATTTTCAATAGAGTGTCATTTTAAGTGATTTTTGTTTTGCACCAAACAATTGATACTTCAATCAACAGAGCTTGAAAAATCGCTCACTTACCGAAGATCCATAGGTGAAGGGGGTGGAGTGACCTGCTGCTTTCTCTGGCCATTATCAGCAGACAATTGTGAACAAATATTCCTCAGCATTATTTTTTGGTTCTACGCAACCCCACTGAAGTGAACATGCAGGACGTTTGCAGGATTGCCCTGAGCTCCTTGGAGTCCATTGCACTCTTGGAGCCGATACTGGTGAGAGCGGCACTGCTTTTATGGATCAGTAGCTGAAAAATATGCTGGCTCAAGCCAGAATAGCACCGTTAATGGTGAGCCACAAATAGAAAATAAAATCATGCAGCTTTTTTCCAATTGTGGATCCCAGTTGATGACTGGGATATGATTAGCCCAAGAGGCTAAAATGAGGAGGGCGAATTGGCGGTCAGGTTGCCCTGACAGTGGTCCAGAAAGTGATCCCAACTTTTCTAATGGAGTCCTGATTAGTAGTGAAGGAGAAAAGGGTGGAATGAGGTAGAGCATCACTAATAAACTGCCTTGTATTGCAGTTTTGGCATCTTGCTTTATTCATCACAAATGCGGGCAGCATACGGACAGAGACACCAGCATTCTATGAACATTGTTTACTACTGGCTGCACCGCTCACGGCTGGTAACGTAAGCCAGCATTCTCACTGACTCTTCCATGTCACCAACTCTCCCAACTCACTGGCTCACCCATCTGCAGTTCGTGTACTCCTTTGTTTTCTCACATATCCCACTTTGGGAACAACTGTATGTGACGGGACGGCCGCCACTACGCTGTAGCGCAGTACAACAGTTCAAGTGTTTATTTATTTGTGTGTTATAAAAATAAGGGCTAACGAACTTTTAATAAGTACCTCAATATGATTTTCCCTGTTGTTCCCCTGTTCCCCGCTCATTCAGAGCCACGGAAAGTTCACCAGACGAGCTGGCACCGAGTCTCAAGAAAAGGGCTGCACCCACCAGGGGGGCCCAAGGTGAACAAAGGGAAATTGGGCCATGGCTTGAGGCAGTGGCAGAAATCACCCCGGGAGGGCTGAGGGCGGACCAGGGGAGAACAATGTCTTTTTTCCCCATAAATAAGCTGTGTTCTCCATGAAAAATAAATCACTCTTGTTTGAACCTTTACTCCTGCCTCGGCTAGTAATTGGGGATAACAGGGCTTTGGGAACCGAGACGCTTCAATGACCTCTCTACAGCGCTGCAACCTCGGGGTATTCTACCAGCACCAGCGGCACCTCGCTACCACACTACCGACCTCCAGGTGTACTCGGCGCTGATGGCGGATCTACTCTGTCACGGTGGCTCAGGGGATGGGGCGCCTGGCAGCAGCTTCCTCGCTGCTCGCTGGCCAGGCGCCGAATGTAAACGCTTCCGGGGGCGCTCACGTGGGACGCCGAGGGGCGGGGCCTGGCGTTATGACGCGGACCCGCCGGCTTTAAAACCCAGTCTCTCCAATACACCGGTGCCCTGACGTGGTATTCACCTCCCGCAGAGCTCTTGTGTTATTTTGGCTACCTCCTGTGTATGACCCTTGGCATTGGCAAACGAATCCTCCTGTGTATGACCCTTGGCATTGGCAAACGAATCCTCCTGTGTATAACCCTTGGCATTGGCAAACGAACCCTCCTGTGTATGACCCTTGGCATTGGCAAACGAATCCTCCTGTGTATAACCCTTGGCATTGGCAAACGAACCCTCCTGTGTATGACCCTTGGCATTGGCAAACGAACCCTCCTGTGTATGACCCTTGGCATTGGCAAACGAACCCTCCTGTGTATGACCCTTGGCATTGGCAAACGAACCCTCCTGTGTATGACCCTTGGCATTGGCAAACGAACCCTCCTGTGTATGACTCCTGGCATTGGCATTTACTCTGCGCTAGGTTCTGCCCTTAACGTTGGTACCGAGGTCAGTCTATGTGGCACCCTAAGCACGCATCAGACTACCTCTGCTATTACTAAAGTCCTAGGGAGGACTTGTGATCTGGTCTGTACCCCTGTCTGGTGTTTCCCTTTCTTTATCTGTTACCTGCTTCATTGTCTATATAGCTTTGCCGACCATTCAAGGATCGGAAGAGTAGAAAGGGAGCTACATAAAGAGATCAATATCTTGGTAGTCAGAAAGATTTGTGACAATACTCTATTCCATACCTCTGTCTGGTGTTACCCCTTGTTTATATATTGTCTGGTAAATTGTCTGTCTAGTATTGCCGACCATTCAAGGATCGGAAGGGTAGAGAGCGGTCTGCGTAAAGGGACCACACTTTTGGTAATCAGAGGGATCCGTGACATACTCTCCCCGAGTGGCGGGATCCGTCACACTGTTCAATGACAATCATTTTGGCTCACCCAATATTGAATTCTCTTCCGTTGCAAAAACAAAACCAACAAAATTTTGCCTGAGCCAAACAATATTGAGACAACTCGAACCCTGACATTAATTCTTTTAAATGCTAAACTAAAATGATCAAATCAATGACTTTTCAATGAAAACTCTCTTTTTTTCTTTTGAATTATTTATTTTAGAATTTGAATACAGATAGTAAAAATAAAAGTAAGCGATGAACAATGGCCACGCAGGACCATAAAATGTCATCTATAGCAGGCCTCAAAATTTCCACTCGCCTGCTCGCATTTGGCGAGTGGAAATCACATGAGGGCGAGTGGGAATGCAGAGGCAGGGCAGGATAAGGAGTTAGGTGGGGCAACTAGTGGCGAGTAACTCTTAAGGCCTGGCTAGTAGCTTGGGACTTGAAACTTTGAGCCCTGATCTATAGAGTCATGAAATAGTAAAAATAAAATGGAGGGGAAGGGGGTAAAGGAGTAAGTGGAGTAAAACAAATCCAAACAAATCGAGAGGGGCAGACCAAAAAAAGTGGTGTAGTCTGGCAGGGGGGGGGCATCATGAAGGGGGGGAAATCAAAAGGGGGGGAGGCAAGGGACTGCCCAGTAAATCATGGCGTACCCTGCTCACCCAAGCTACCTAACTGAAACCGGGGGCCTGGGAAGAGTCCACAAAGCTGGGAGATCTGGGGCCAGGAGGGAGGCCAGAGCCTAGGCTGCCACCCTAGCAGCTCGCACAGGTGTCTACCCAGTGTCCCATACCAAAAAATAAATAAAAGGGGGATCACCACCCCCAGCCGGACTCCCACGTCAATCCTGGATAAAAGGGTCACACAGGGAACCCCGCATAAATAGTTGGGCGGTGAGGAAGGCGAAAAATGGGGGAAAACAAAAACCTCCTCAGAATGTCACAGCAAATGAAGAGAAATAAAAAATGCCTTCAGCATAAGTCAAGCTACTGAAACAAAAAAAGAAAAAACAGGGGAAATGGGGGAGGGTGTGAAATCACAGACAAAAATGAGCAGCACGGCCTCAGAAAAATTGGGGGGAACAGTCCCAGCTATCCCAAGGAAAAACAGATGTAGAGGGGAGTCATTCATCCGGGCTCTGAAGGTAGACCCTTGGGGGACCATGTGGAGCAGCCAAGAGCCCCACGATGGTCAAAACGGCCTGCGCCGCCTCTGTGGTTGCGGCAGAGTAGGCCTTTCCCTCCCAGGTAACATCATGAGAACCTGAGGCGCCCCAGTGGTGTCGAATCCCACAGCCCTGTAGCAGAGCTGTGACATCGCCGAAATGCGCCATGGAGCCAATGCCAAAAATGGTAAGCCTCGATAAAAGGTGATACAAGTAGAGGTAAAGGTGACCTTAAAAGTGGGGCCAGCCGCTGCAAGGATCCGAGACTGGGTAAGCACATCTCTGGTGGTCAATATAACATCATGCGGGAGGAGCCTGGCAGTGGCAGCCTTCTGAACACGCATAGCTGAAACAATAGGGGAGTCCAGGAAGGTCGCAGTGTTGAAAGAAGGTGAGTCAACAAGTTGCCCAGATAAGCGAGGAGCCCCTCATCACAGACATCCTACAGGATCCCCCGCAAGTGGATTTTCCAGCGCCGGTGCCGATTCTCCAAGGCCAGGACCGCAGAGCTGAAGCGGATAACTTGCATCTGGAGATCTGCGACTGTAGCATCCATTGTGCCAAGCGCCACCACCACTGTCTCCTGAGAATGGGAATGGACCTCAGCAACCCAAGTCTGCATGGACTCCACAGCAGAGCATATCTCGTTCAGGTCGATGTGCCACAAACCCCGAAAGTCATCCATGACCTTTTGAAGGTCAACTGCAGTGAGTGGCGGAGCCCGGCCCTGCGCCTATGCAGCTTCTACACTCAACCCTGTCAATGGGGTCGTCAGAGGATTCGGAGAACGCCGGGGTCCCACAACAGCGGTCCCGCATCCCTCCTTCGCGCCCAACGCCCAGCGAGACCCTGATATCTCAGAGATATGATCCCTCTGTCTCACCAGATTTCCTTGATTTCTTTCTCATGCCGGTAAGGATGGTGCACACAGGAAGGAACCATGCTGTAGGAACCCCAAGCACAGGCCGCAAGATGGCCGCCGCCTCTGCCAGTCGGAAACAAAAGGAGTGTGAATCGGTGCTCCACTCTGTTCCCACAGCCACAGGGTGAGTCAATCGGGTGCCAGAGTTCCAGACAAATGCCCTGAGGAGATTGTGCCAATCTCAGGCAATAAAAACGACCTCAGGACCTGATATCTGGCTGTGCGGCATGGAGCTCAGCAGAGCCCCTTTCAATACCTCAGCAGCTGCTGAATTTCTGCAGCGCAGCAATTCAGTTTGCTGCAGCAGTGTCATTGAACGCTTTGGATGTGAATTTTGAATCCAAAATGGCCGATTTCTTAATGAAAGATTCAGATTGTTTTTCGTATCACTCGGAATAAATATGATAAAGGAAAGCAGTCAGCACAATCCGTTTTGTACGCACACACCACAAATGATAGTTTTTATTGAATAAACGTTATGTTAACTTCTGAAACAAAATCTAAATTGAGCTGTAATATATGTCTATGTGCCGGGGGAAATAATAAATATATATTTTGTGCTTTGGTGAACAAAAACCTGAAAATTAACATTGCTGTACGGAATTGTTACTTGCTTCATGGTGGCGGCCATCTTTAATACGTCACACTCAGCTACTCGCAGCATCTCCTGGGGTCGCTGCAAGTGCTAGGTTAGCACTGCTGAGCGCTGAGCGGTTGAACGGCGTTCAATGGCAAGTTGCTAATTTAGCACTTGCAGCGGCTGAGGTATTGAACACGGCTCAGGATTGTGGCTGCTCTCCTTGAGATCTGGACACGCCCACAATCAATCATTTTAACCTTGTGATTCACAGCTGGCAGGACAAGAAGATTTTGCTTGTCTCTTGTTTCTGATAAAAATAAATGCATATCATCTTTGTTTGTAAAACTGAAAACAAATGTCTCAAGATGATTTGCTGCAGTTTCATATTGTGTGGAGTTTTGATATTCTTCATACTGATTAATAATTTCTTCAATTTCTTTTGTATCCATGCTGAATATTATTGGCTTTTGTACTTAACCAAATAATAACAATAATAATCAATAATGTTTGGCTCGGGCTAGATTATGTTTTTTCTGATAGAGAACAGTCTAATTAATAGAAAACTAGAACAGTCTAATTAATAGAAAACTAGAACAGTCTAATTAATAGAAAACTAGTCCGTTTGGGGTGAGCCAAGATGATTTTCGAAAATCACCAGTTACTTATTTTTTCTCATTGCATTTAATGGAGCGGGGGGGGGGGCTAGGTTTGATGCCAGTTTGCTTAATCAATAATGTTTGGCTCAGGCTAGATTATGTTTTTTCTGATAGAGAACAGTCTAATTAATAGAAAACTAGTCCGTTTGGGTTGAGCCAGGATGATTTTCATAGAGAAAATCACTAGTTACTTATTTTTTCTCATTGCATTTAATGGAGCGGGGGGGCTAGGTTTGATGCCAATTTGCTTAATCAATAATGTTTGGCTCGGGCTAGATTATGTTTTTTCTGATAGAGAACAGTCTAATTAATAGAAAACTAGTCCGTTTGGGGTGAGCCAAGATGATTTTCATAGAGAAAATCACCAGTTACTTATTTTTTCTCATTGCATTTAATGGAGCATGGGGGGGGGCTAGGTTTGATGCCAATTTGCTTAATCAATAATGTTTGGCTCGGGCTAGATTATGTTTTTTCTGATAGAGAACAGTCTAATTAATAGAAAACTAGTCCGTTTGGGTTGAGCCAAGATGATTTTCATAAAGAAAATCATCAGTTACTTATTTTTTCTCATTGCATTTAATGGAGCGTGGGGGGGGCTAGGTTTGATGCCAGTTTGCTTAATCAATAATGTTTGGCTCGGGCCAGATTATGTTTTTTCTGATAGAGAACAGTCTAATTAATAGAAAACTAGTCAGTTTGGGGTGAGCCAAGATGATTTTCATAGAGAAAATCACCAGTTACTTATTTTTTCTCATTGCATTTAATGGAGCATGGGGGGGGGCTAGGTTTGATGCCAGTTTGCTTAATCAATAATGTTTGGCTCGGGCTAGATTATGTTTTTTCTGATAGAGAACAGTCTAATTAATAGAAAACTAGTCCGTTTGGGGTGAGCCAAGATGATTTTCATAGAGAAAATCACCAGTTACTTATTTTTTCTCATTGCATTTAATGGAGCATGGGGGGGGGCTAGGTTTGATGCCAGTTTGCTTAATCAATAATGTTTGGCTCGGGCTAGATTATGTTTTTTCTGATAGAGAACAGTCTAATTAATAGAAAACTAGTCCGTTTGGGGTGAGCCAAGATGATTTTCATAGAGAAAATCACCAGTTACTTATTTTTTCTCATTGCATTTAATGGAGCATGGGGGGGCTAGGTTTGATGCCAATTTGCTTAATCAATAATGTTTGGCTCGGGCTAGATTATGTTTTTTCTGATAGAGAACAGTCTAATTAATAGAAAACTAGTCCGTTTGGGTTGAGCCAAGATGATTTTCATAAAGAAAATCATCAGTTACTTATTTTTTCTCATTGCATTTAATGGAGCGTGGGGGGGGCTAGGTTTGATGCCAGTTTGCTTAATCAATAATGTTTGGCTCGGGCCAGATTATGTTTTTTCTGATAGAGAACAGTCTAATTAATAGAAAACTAGTCAGTTTGGGGTGAGCCAAGATGATTTTCATAGAGAAAATCACCAGTTACTTATTTTTTCTCATTGCATTTAATGGAGCATGGGGGGGGGCTAGGTTTGATGCCAGTTTGCTTAATCAATAATGTTTGGCTCGGGCTAGATTTTGTTTTTTCTGATAGAGAACAGTCTAATTAATAGAAAACTAGTCCGTTTGGGGTGAGCCAAGATGATTTTCATAGAGAAAATCATCAGTTACTTATTTTTTCTCATTGCATTTAGTGGAGCGGGGGGGGGGCTAGGTTTGATGCCAGTTTGCTTAATCAATAATGTTTGGCTCGGGCCAGATTATGTTTTTTCTGATACAGAATAGTCTAATTAATAGAAAACTAGTCCGTTTGGGTTGAGCCAAGATGATTTTCATAGAGAAAATCACCAGTTACTTATTCATTTTTTACCATTGAAACGAGTGGGGGGGGGTGCCAGTTATCTGGATAAATTTATTTCATCATATGAATGTGTTAGAATTGTCCAATTGTTCGATATACTTTTTATTGACATTATTCTTTGAGGAATAAGATCCTGGGCGAATAAGCAGCCAATTTCAGTCACTAAATAAGAAGCTGCCTGAATAAGAAGCTATCTTCAGTGTGAGAATAAGAAGCTGCCTGAATAAGAAGCTATCTTCAGTGTGAGAATAAGAAGCTGCCTGAATAAGAAGCTATCTTCAGTGTGAGAATAAGAAGCTGCCTGAATAAGGAGCTAACTTCAACTTCATGTCACCTCCTGCACCCCCTTATGATTCAGTGTCCCTTTGATTTACTCCTGTTGTTGTTCTCGTGTAATAAAGCTTCATTTCTTGAACCCATATGTATATCTGCCTCACTCCACTTTGTTTATACTGCACATTGGGCTCAAACCTGAAACCCCACACAATGACTCGTGACACTCTCCTGCTACACCTAGAGCTCCATGGGAAATGCACCTAGCTAACCCATGTGACCTGAGCATGTGTCATGTGACTCCAGCCTCTTCCTCATTATCATGCAAACAGTATGAGCTCAAAACACAAGAGATAAAATGGCAACCAAAGTGTCTCCAACTGTACAGACAGAGTTTATCTCGTGTGTTTTGAACTCTAAAATAGAACTTCCTGTACAGAAGAGGAAAAGGTCTGAATCTTTGAAATCACTTCCGGTAGCAGAGAAATAAACACTGAAAGGAGGATCCAGGCTGCAGGTCAGAGCTGGGATTGTGTGTCTTAATATACAAATATTAGGGGAAGATTGGATTTATATTGTGCTAGAAATGTATTAGGAGACTCCATAAAGATGGCTCCCACAGAGCAGACACATGGAAAAGCTGCTGTGTCCTCTGTGTTTAGCGCTCTGTAAAAATATATACAACTCAGGATCCGCTAATTCCCCATATACTCATATATAGAGCTCAGGATCCTCTAATTCCCCGTATACTCATATATAGTGCTCAGGATCCTCTAATTCCCCGTATACTCATATATAGAGCTCAGGATCCTCTAATTCCCCGTATACTCATATATAGAGCTCAGGATCCTCTAATTCCCCGTATACTCATATAGAGCTCAGGATCCTCTAATTCCCCGTATACTCATATATAGAGCTCAGGATCCTCTAATTCCCCGTATACTCATATATAGAGCTCAGGATCCTCTAATTCCCCGTATACTCAAATATAGAGCTCAGGATCCGCTAATTCCCCGTATACTCATATATAGAGCTCAGGATCCTCTAATTCCCCGTATACTCATATATAGAGCTCAGGATCCTCTAATTCCCCGTATACTCATATATAGAGCTCAGGATCCTCTAATTCCCCGTATACTCATATATAGAGCTCAGGATCCTCTAATTCCCCGTATACTCATATATAGAGCTCAGGATCCTCTAATTCCCCGTATACTCATATATAGAGCTCAGGATCCTCTAATTCCCCGTATACTCGTATATAGAGCTCAGGATCCGCTAATTCCCCGTATACTCATATATAGAGCTCAGGATCCTCTAATTCCCCGTATACTCATATATAGAGCTCAGGATCCTCTAATTCCCCGTATACTCATATATAGAGCTCAGGATCCTCTAATTCCCCGTATACTCATATATAGAGCTCAGGATCCTCTAATTCCCCGTATACTCATATATAGAGCTCAGGATTCGCTAATTCCCCGTATACTCATATATAGAGCTCAGGATCCTCTAATTCCCCGTATACTCATATATAGAGCTCAGGATCCTCTAATTCCCCGTATACTCATATATAGAGCTCAGGATCCACTAATTCCCCGTATACTCATATATAGAGCTCATGATCCACTAATTCCCCGTATACTCATATATAGAGCTCAGGATCCTCTAATTCCCCGTATACTCATATATAGAGCTCAGGATCCTCTAATTCCCCGTATACTCATATATAGAGCTCAGGATCCGCTAATTCCCCGTATACTCATATATAGAGCTCAGGATCCACTAATTCCCCGTATACTCATATATAGAGCTCAGGATCCTCTAATTCCCCGTATACTCATATATAGAGCTCAGGATCCGCTAATTCCCCGTATACTCATATATAGAGCTCAGGATCCGCTAATTCCCCGTATACTCATATATAGAGCTCAGGATCCTCTAATTCCCCGTATACTCGTGTAGCGCTCACTCCCGGAGGAGCCGCTGAATTTACCTCGGGTTAGTCTCACCGCGCTAAGGAATAATTATACACCAGCACTGTTGTGGATTTTTATAGATTATATTCTTTACTGATCCCAATAAAGAAGCATATATATATTATAGATACGGTATTTGAACGACAGGATTTTGTAATGCGGGAAACACGCGGCGGCAAAAAGAAAAGATTAACCCCTTCAGTTCTGGAGTGTAAGTCCCGTGAATGGAATGTCTCAAAAAGGTGTATGTCTATTGTCTCGGGTACCCGGGTACTGTATTCAACTGGCCAGTGAATGAAATAAGCAAATCTTCGACTAGTCACGTTGGGGCCCTGTAGATTTAAACAATAATGCAGAGTGCTTTGTTACACTTGGACTTGCGGCCTGGAAGGCCTCTCACCCATCCGTTAGACAATCTGTTCCGCTGCCCGATTGAGGATGTCTCTCCGCTTTTACACTGGGACTCTGTGCCACCGGATCCGCTCTCTTGCTTGTCTGATCTCCACACTGAGAAACTACAGCCTACCGCTTGCACTCCCAATGGATCATCGCGGTCTCCTTACTCGGGGTCCAACCGGAACCAAATTTCTGCGCAGACCTCTCAGCGGTGCGTAGGTAGGTCTCTGCAAGGTCACCGTCCCGATCTCCAGCATCCGCGAGGCAGCGCCTGCACTCCGGCCTGGTCACGAATCCTGGCAGTCTCACGTGCGTCCTCCACCTTTTGCTGCTCGGCTCACTCTGCCTCTCCTCCGCATCAGGCTGCTGACGTCCTTCCCCTCTCTCCCACCCACTTCCTGTATCCACCGCAAAGCCCGATGGAAATTGTAGTTCGTTTAGGTCCAGCATAGTCCATATGGCTTCTGTCTCCCTCTGGTGGCCATAACGAGCAAATGCAGCAACACAATCTTTAACAGTGCTACACTCATATAGAGAGCTCAGGATCCACTAATTCCCATATTCTCATATATAGAGCTCAGGATCCTCCAATTCCCTGTATACTCATATATAGAGCTCAGGATCCACTAATTCCTCGTATACTCATATATAGAGCTCAGGATCCGATAATTCCCCGTATACTCATATATAGAGCTCAGGATCCTCTAATTCCCCGTATACTCATATACAGAGCTCAGGATCCTCTAATTCCCCGTATACTCATATATAGAGCTCAGGATCCTCTAATTCCCCGTATACTCATATATAGAGCTCAGGATCCTCTAATTCCCCGTATACTCATATATAGAGCTCAGGATCCGCTAATTCCCCGTATACTCATATATAGAGCTCAGGATCCGCTAGTTCCCCGTATACTCGTATATAGAGCTCAGGATCCGCTAATTCCCCGTATACTCATATATAGAGCTCAGGATCCGCTAATTCCCCGTATACTCGTATATAGAGCTCAGGATCCGCTAATTCCCCGTATACTCATATATAGAGCTCAGGATCCGCTAATTCCCCGTATACTCGTATATAGAGCTCAGGATCCGCTAATTCCCCGTATACTCATATATAGAGCTCAGGATCCGCTAATTCCCCGTATACTCATATATAGAGCTCAGGATCCGCTAATTCCCCGTATACTCGTATATAGAGCTCAGGATCCGCTAATTCCCCGTATACTCATATATAGAGCTCAGGATCCGCTAATTCCCCGTATACTCGTATATAGAGCTCAGGATCCGCTAATTCCCCGTATACTCATATTATAGAGCTCAGGATCCGCTAATTCCCCGTATACTCATATATAGAGCTCAGGATCCGCTAATTCCCCGTATACTCATATATAGAGCTCAGGATCCTCTAATTCCCCGTATACTCATATATAGAGCTCAGGATCCTCTAATTCCTCGTATACTCATATATAGAGCTCAGGATCCTCTAATTCCTCGTATACTCATATATATAGAGCTCAGGATCCTCTAATTCCCCGTATACTCATATATAGAGCTCAGGATCCACTAATTCCCCGTATACTCATATATAGAGCTCGGAATTGTCAGACCTCAATCATTCGTTCTTGCAGTTGGTGGACCCGGCGCTTCATTCCTCCTGCCCTCGTTCCCCCCCTACAAAATGCCACTTCCCACTCTACCAAATTCACCCCTTTCAAAGTGGTTACAGGAATGCGTCCTAACGTTTTTCTGTCCTCTTTTGCCTCTCCAGGAAATTCCGGTGTTGGAGAACCACTTGCTCAATGTACGATCCACATGCGACAAGATCCGAGTGAATCTTGAATCTGCTTTGCAGTCTCAGAAACGTTCGTCTGATCTCAGACACAGACCTTCTCTGCTTTATCACGTTGGCGATGGGGTTTGGTTTAGCACACGACACATCAGATTGAAGGTTTCTTCCCTAAAGTTTGCTCCGTGTTTCATAGGTCCTTACATGTGTAGCGCTGTGTTAAAATCTTGCTGCTGGCAGTACCTACCTATTTTTGGCCACAAGATGGAGACAATCGCGATTAGAGACACTGGACATTGGGACTACGTTTCCTGGCATGCTTTGCAAACAGACACAGGAAGTGGGTGGGACACAGACGCTGTACATCCTGAGCCTCGTGGAAATAGCTGTCAGAGCGCGCGAGGGAACGAGAGAGCAGACGCAGTGCAAGACATCGCAGGAGGGCCTAGGCCAGAGCACGAGTGAGACCTGTCAGTTCCTTATCGGGTCATTCGGCCTAAAGAGAAGGAGACCTCCAAGTTCCTGAGATTGCTGCAGATTAGAGAAGCCAAAGACCTGGAGTGAGGAGTTGCCGCGAGCTGATCGGATACGGAGAGCAGGCGGTGAGCGGGACAAGTCGTGGACAAGCAACAGAGAGTCAGACAACGGATCTGGCCGCTAGTATCCCCAGTCAAAATCGAGCGGAGAGACGTCCTGGGTCAGCGGAGCCTACAGCAACCGGTGGATGGGTGAGAGGCCTCCAAGGCCGTATGTAATTAAGGAACACACTGCTGTTTTCTCTTTAAAGTCCACAGGGCCCCAACTTGACTAGTCGAAGACATTCCTTAAGTAAATTCACTGGCCAGTTGAACAGTACCCGGGTACCACACACACATACACACCTTTTATATTCCGGGACTTAAACCTGTGCAGGACTCATTTTATTACGAATCGGAACGGGAGTTAAAGTTACGTTCTGAATACATATTTTTCTCTTTTCCGCTGCGCGTTTATCGTAATACGAAGAGATTGTATTTTGGGGTTCGTTACGTGTCTCTGTTTTTCTGAACTATTGGGCAATTGTATATTTTTCTGCTCGGTTGCGAATATTTTATTCTTCCGAAATACGAAGCCTCGTGTTTCGTTTCTTTTCCGCTACGCGTTTTACCGCAATACGAAAGTACTGTAATAATATCTGTGAATACCGTGTCTCAACATCTGCTTATTATTTTAGTAAACTATTTAAATGATAAAAACTCACAGCGGTGTTGGAGTATATTTATTCCCTAGTGCGGGGAGACTGACCCGTGGTTCATTTTCAGCGGCTCCTCTGGGAGTGAGCGCTACACATGATTCTTGGATGTATCAATCCTGTTTCTTATGCTCAGCAGCTGCCACCAACCCCTTTGTATCCCCGACTCCTTCCATGTGTCATTATTGAAACCTCTATTGTGTAACCGTTTTACCCTCCCAGAGTCCTCTCCTCCACCCCTTATCTTGCTACATGGGAATCCTGAATTTAAAGTGGAGTCCGTTTTGGATTCTCGCTTCTCTGGTGGCAGATTGTAATATCTCGTTAATTGGAAGAAACTGAGCAGAATATTCCTGTGTGATTCCAGACACATTGTGCTTCCTCTAATCGTTCCTCCACAAGATCCCGCCGTCCAGGTAACCTGTGATAATGAATCCACTCACAGCCAGGGATCCGCTGAGCCAGAGGATCCTGGATCTAACTCTGGAGATGATCTTTCTGCTGACTGGAGAGGTAAGAGATTCCATGAGATTCCATATTGCTGCTGATATTAAATCCCCCTGGAGCTGTGTGACCCAGGAGACATTTCAGAGGCAGATCAGTAGTAGATTCATGTGTAAATAAAGGTTCCAGCGCACCATACAGCACACTATGGAGATAACACACTGACACATACACAAAAGCATGGGGGGCCCAGGGGGCGACATGTTTATACCTCTCTATATTGGGGTCACTCTCAATGTTTAGGGTCATATGGTGGTGAAGATCCATGAGATGGTCAGTGACAGCAGCCGTCACCAAATATCAGAAGGACACGGCAGGAGCCAAAGCTTGAATACGGAGCCTCCACCTCACTCAGGAATCCATGAGCAAAACCATGAGAAGATCCTGGAGCTGAGCAATCATATCATCCGTCTGCTGACTGGAGAGGTGAGGCTTCTGGGATTGGGACATTATACGCCAACACCAAGGCATGTGTCTGGATGGTGACTGTGTCATTGTGTGTGTCAGGTTCCTATACGCTGTGAGGATGTCACTGTCTATCTCTCCATGGAGGAGTGGGAGTATGTGGAGCGACACAAGGAGCTCTATGAGGACGTCATGATGGAGGATCACCAGCCTGTTATTACACGGGGTAAGAGATGCTTTAATTCTCATAATGTTTGTGTCCAATCCCAGAGCAACGTGTCCCAATAATCCCCTGAAATGTTGGCTGTGCCGTGTAATAGACGTGTTCCTGAATGAACGTCTCACGTGTTCATGTGATTTTCCCTCCAATAGATAAATCTGTATGGGGTGAATTTCACGCTGCGGTTTCTTTATGGGATATTGGATGTGAAAATGGAAGTGAAATTCTAAGCAATAATGTGGAAAAGGATCTGAACAAGACGAGAAAAGGACGAGCTGAATCTGCAACATACACAGAGCGAGAATCTCTGGCGTCTGAAGAAAGACACGTCCCAGAGAAAGAGATTTATCCAATCACAGAACCCCCAGAATATTCACCCCCTGATATTAAGGAGGAACCGGCCTCATGTGACGAAGGAAATCTCCCAGACAGCGACATGTATGAACCCCCAGAACATACACAGACACATATACCTCTACTGACATTAAGGAGGAATCACCCACATATGGAGAAGGAAATCTCACAGACAGCGACATGTATGAACCCCCAGAACATACACAGACTGAATATCCATCTACTGACATTAAGGAGGAATCACCCACATATGGAGAAGGAAATCTCCCAGACAGCGACATGTATGAACCCCCAGAACATACACAGACTGAATATCCATCTACTGACATTAAGGAGGAATCACCCACATATGGAGAAGGAAATCCACAGACAGTGACATGTATGAACCCCCAGAACATACACAGACTGAATGCTCAGCTGATAATAATGGAGAATATGTAAAATCCAATCCAAACCCAGTGGAAATAAACCATAGCGAGTCCTTAATAGAATCCAGAAAGCCAGATCACAGGATATATTATACAGATCCCCTTACTCATAATTCAGTTTATAAAGGACATTTGGCGCCTTCTTCTGAAATGGGGAAAGTCTCATATTCTGAGTCTGACCTTGTGATACATGAACCAAAGTGCAGAGAAGAACCATTTTCAACAATGTTTATTGGAGAGATTTTTACCATGAAGCCGGCCCTTACACAACAACAAGATTTTACTGAAGAACGACCATTCTCATGCTCTGAATGTGGGAAGAAATTTACAGACAGTGTTGCTCTTAAAAAGCATCAAAGGATTCATACAGGAAAAAAAATATTCAAATGTAATGAATGTGGGAAATGTTTTATCACGTCCTCAAGTCTTACAAAACATATAAGGATTCACACAGGAGAAAAGCCATTTATTTGCAGTGAATGTGGGAAATGCTTCATTCAGGCCTCACAACTCACGCAGCATAAAAGAATTCACACAGGAGAAAAACCATTTAAATGTGATAAATGTGGGAAATATTTTACCCAATCTTCATCTCTTGCAAGACATAAAAATATTCATACTGGAGAAAAAACA
>RXON01001673.1:0-26707 GCA_009667805.1 Leptobrachium leishanense
CATGTGACCACTTTCCAATAAGAACAGATTTCATAAAAATGCCCCCAGCTCACATGTATATATTGCCCCCAGCTCATGGCTATTTACTGCCCCCAGCTCATGGCTATTTACTGCCCCCAGCTCATGGATATTTACTGCCCCCCCAAGCTCTCATGTATATATTTCCCCCCCCCCCCAAGCTCTCATGGATATATGCCCCCAGCTCATGGATATATGCCCCCAAGCTCTCATGGATATATGCCCCAGCTCAGACCCCAGACCAGACATGGGGCGGTTGTTCGAATGCTCTATCTGCATTCAGACAGCCGCCCCTGGAGCTCTCCGGCATACTTACCTGCCTGAGCGGCGCAGGGAAAGTTTCCTCGCTTCCGCTCGTTGAAGGACCCAAGCCGCGATCACGGACTCCCACGTGATCACAGCTTGGGTCCTTCAACGAGCGGAAGCTAGGAAACTTTCCCTGCGCCGCTCAGGCAGGTAAGTATGCCGGAGAGCTCCAGGGGCGGCTGTCCGAATGCCGATAGAGCATTCAAACAGCTGCCCAAAACCCTCGGATGCCGGCTTCCGGTATCATAGAAACATAGAAAAATGTCGGCAGATAAGAACCTTTCAGCCCATCTAGTCGCCCAATTACATGGATACTTTACCTGGATTTATCTTTTGTTTAGGATAGCCTTATGCCTATCCCATGCCTGCTTAAATTCAATCACTGTTTTGGCCTCTACCACTTCTACTGGAAGACTCTTCCATGTATCCACCACCCTCTCAGTAAAATAATGCTTCCTGATGTTACTTTTAAACCTTTGCCCCTCTAATCTAAGACTATGTCCTCTTGTTTTGCTACTTTGTTTCCGTTTAAATATACTCCCTTCCTCTACCTTGTGGATTCCCTTTACGTATTTAAATGTTTCTATCATATCTCCTCGGTCTCGTCTTTTTCCAAGCTGTACATGTTAAGATCATTAAGCCTTTCCTGGTAACTTTTCTCCTTCAAGCCGTACACCATTTTAGTAGCCCTTCTCTGAACTCTCTCTAAGATGTCTATATCCTTCTGGAGATACGGTCTCCAGTACTCCAAGTAGGTCTCACCAGTGCTCTGTACAGTGGCATGAGCACTTCCCTTTTCCTACTGGTAATACCTTCTCCCTACACAACCAAGCATTCTGCCAGCATTTCCTGCTGCTCTATTACATTGACTACTTACCTTTAGATCCTCTGAAATATTAACCCCTAAATCCCTTTCCTCAGATGTTGAGGTTAGGACTGTATCAAATATTCTATATTCAGCCCTTGGGTTTTTACGCCCCAGGTGCATTATCTTGCACTTATCCACATTAAATCTCAATTGCCACAGCTCCGACCATTTTTTTAGTTTACCTAAATCATTTGTCATTTGTCTGATCCCTCCAGGAACGTCAACCCTGTTGCAAATCTTTGTGTCATCAGCAAAAAGACATACTTTACCATTAATACCTTCTGCAATATCACTAATAAAAATATTAAAGAGAATGGGTCCAAGTACTGACCCCTGAGGTACCCCACTGGTAACAAGACCTTGCGCCGAATAAACTCCATTTACCACAACCCTCTGTTGTCTGTCACTCAGCCACTGCCTAATCCATTCAATAATATTGAAATCCAAGCTCAAAGATTGCAATTTATTGATAAGCCTTCTATGCGGAACAGTATCAAAAGCCTTACTGAAATCTAAATAAGCAATGTCTACTGCACCACCTGTGTCTATTATTTTTGTTACCCAGGGGTGTCCTTGGAATTAGTCCGCAGTCCGCTTTGGGAAAGTTGTATAGCCTAAGTTGGGCGTTACTTCTTGCTATGTTGGTTCTTGTTGTATAGGAATACATTAAGCTTAAAGTCATATTTCATTATGAGAATTATTTCTTAACAATTGGAATATATTGCAGAACATTATATCTTCAGATGTGATTATATAAGATCTAAAGACCTTACGTGATACAAATACACAAGGTAATGCAATATATACTGTATTGACAAATTAGCGACTTCTAGAACATTGAATATACTAATTTCTCATTTAATCCATCTGGAAATGTAGTCCGTAGTTGATGGATCCAAAATGCTTCTTTTTGCAACAACATTTGGCCTCGGTTGCCCCCCAAAACACACCGCCCCCCCCCCCCCCCCCCCCCCGTCGGGGTTTGTGAATATGATCGATTGCAGTGAACTTCATCAAAGTCAACGGCTGATTCAGTTCTAGGAAGTGTCGGCCTACTGGCTTATCAGACCTGCCGTCACGATATGCTGTTCTAATATTTGACCGATGACTCCTGATCCGTTCAGAGGGGAATCTCTGTCTCCATACTCTTCTCTTCCCATCACTCTGGCACAAGTGTGTTTCTTCTTTTTTGAGAATGTTCCAAACCGTTGTTTTGGTCACGCCTAATGTTCTTGCTATCTCTCTGATGGGTTTGTTTTGTTTCTTCAGCCTAATGGCTTGCTTCACTGATAGTGACAGCTCTTTGAATCTCATCTTGAGACCGAGTACAGATACTTTTGTTCAAGTACTCACCGATACCAATTACCGATACTTTTATTTTATGTCATGTGACGCTTTCCAATAAGAACAGACCTTCTATAAAGCCCCCAGGTCTCATGGATATTGCCCCAGCTCATGGATATGCCCCCCCTGCTCATGGATATGCCCCCCTTGCTCATGGATATGCCCCCCTTGCTCATGGATATGCCCCCCCTGCTCATGGATATGCCCCCCTTGCTCATGGATATGCCCCCCCTGCTTATGGATATGCCCCCCCTGCTCATGGATATGCCCCCCACTCTCCGCTCATACTTACCTTCCTTCAGCGACGCCGGTAAAGTGTTCGCGCGCGCGCGCTCGCTCCTTGGAAGGACCCCAGCCGCGACCACATGGGACCATGTGATCGCGGCTGGGGTCCTCCCAACGAGCGCGCGGGAACTTTCCCGGCGTCGCTGAAGGAAAGTAAGTATTAAACAAAGTGAGCAGCTGCAGGGCCTATCTGCATTCAGACAGGCCCTGCAGCTGCTCACTTTGTTTAATACTTAACTTTCCCGGCGTCGCTGAAGGAAGGTTCCGCGCGCGCGCTCGTTGGAAGGACCCCAGCCGCGATCACATGGTCCCACGTGGTCGCGGCTGGGGTCCTTCCAAGGAGCGCGCGCGCGAACACTTTCCCGGCGTCGCTGAAGGAAGGTAAGTATTAAAGTTAGGTAACCAGCTCCAGGGGCGGCTGTCCGAATGCCGATAGGGAATTCGGACAGGCGCCGCAGCCCCTCGGATACCGGCAAGCCGGCTCAATGCCGGCTTCTGGTATCGGAAAAAAATATCGGGGGTACTGCAGGAGTACCAAGTACTCCTGCAGTACCCGGTATCGGCACCGATATCGATACTAGTATCGGTGCAACCCTAATTTTATTGAATATCATTTATTTACATTATTTTGGATAATTATTTTTGGGATAATAAATTATTATGTCGTGTTTCAAACTTTATCGGACTCAGTGTATTTACTATTAGTGATTTGGACGAAACCCGGCTTGATCTGGGGTTAAGTAGTTCCAATATTGATAATAATCACGTAATTGTGTGTAGATGCATTTTTTTCCAAAATTTTTGACATTACAGGGAGCAACGATATCGGACGGTAGTTGGATACCAAAGTACTGTCACCACTTTTATGGATAGGTACCACTCTCGCAGTCTTCTAGCGTTTGGGTATGTATCCAGTCGCCAGTGATTCATTGATTAGGGTTGCGACAGGATTTGCAATTGCCGGTGCATTGATTTTCAGCAGCATTGCTGGTGTTTGATCATACATGCATGCAAAAAAGTATTTAGTCAGCCACCAATTGTGCAGGTTCTCCCACTTAAAAAGAGCGAGGCCTGTAATTGTCATCATGGGTAACTTCAACTATGAGAGACAAAATGAGAAAAAAAAATCCAGAAAATCACATTGTCTGATTTTATAAAGAATTTATTTGCAAATTATGGTGGAAAATAAGTATTTGGTCGCCTACAGTACAGAACAAACAAGATTTCTGGCTCTCACAGACCTGTAACGTCTTCTTTAAGGCTAGGGTTAGATGAGCGCATTTTGTACGGACTGTGCGTCCGTGCAGTACGGACATACTTACTGACTGACGACAAGGTAGCGGCCACACAGTCCGTTTTTTTTCACTGACGTATTTTTGACTGACGTAGCAGGGAAAATAAATTACAATGAAAAAACATTCTGTCCGTCAAAAATGCTGAACGTATAAATGCAGTCCGTCTGACCTTGTTGCATCACTCACACACAAAGCTATGCGGACGTTGTGGACGTGGCGCACCCTGTACGTCCGTTCTAGCAGTATTACGTTCTTGCCTAACCTGCGTCCGTTTGCAGCGTCCGTCAGCCCCCGCACTTCTGTGCGGACGTACTTCGTGTGTGGGACTCCATTTAACACAATTGTATGCTATCACGGACGTACTTATGTGCGGCAACACGGACGTGAACACTGCGTTCGTCTGACCCCAGCCTAAGAGGCTCCTCTGTCCTCCACTCGTTACCTGGATGAATGGCACCTGTTTGAACTTGTTATCCGTATAAAAGACACCTGTCCACAACCTCAAACAGACACACTCCAAACTCCACTGGTCAAGACCAAAGAGCTGTTGAAGGACACCAGAAACAGAATTGTAGACCTGCACCAGGCTGGGAAGACTGAATGTGCAATAGGCAGCAGCTTGGTGTGAAGAAATCAACTGTGGGAGCAATCATTAGAAAATGCAAGACATACAAGACCACTGATAATCTCCATCTTTCTGGGGCTCCACGCAAGATCTCACCCCGTGGGGTCAAAATGATCACAAGAATGGTGAGCAAAAACCCCAGAACCACACCGGGGGACCTAGTGAATGACCTGCAGAGAACTGGGACCAAAGTAACAAAGGCTACCATCAGTAACACACTACGCCGCCAGGGACTCAAATCCTGCAGTGCCAGACGTGTCCCCCTGCTTAAGCCAGTACATGTCCGGGCCCGTCTGAAGTTTGCTAGAGAGCATTTGGATGATCCAGAAGAGGATTGGGAGAATGTCAGATGAAACCAAAGTAGAACTTTCTGGTAAAAACTCAACTCGTCGTGTTTGGAGGAGAGAGAATGCTGAGTTACATCCAAAGCACACCATACCTACTGTGAAGCATGGTGGCGGAAACATTATGCTTTGGGGCTGTTTTTCTGCAAAGGGACCAGGACGACTGATCCGTGTAAAGGGAAGAATGAATGGGGCCATGTGTCGTGAGATTTTGAGTGAAAACCTCCCATCAGCAAGGGCAATGAAGATGAAACGTGGCTGGGTCTTTCAGCAGGACAATGATCCCAAACACACCACCCGGGCAATGAAGGAGTGGCTTCGTAAGAAGCATATCAAGGTCCTGGAGTGGCCTAGTCAGTCTCCAGATCTCCACCCCATAGAAAACCTTTGGAGGGAGTTGAAGGTCCGTGTTGCCCAGCGACAGCCCCAAAACATCACTGCTCTGGAGGAGATCTGCATGGAGGAATGGGCAAAAATACCAGCAACAGTGTGTGAAAACCTTGTGAAGACCTTCAGAAAACGTTTGACCTCTGTCATTGCCAACAAAGGATATATAACAAAGTATTGAGATGGACTTTGCTCACAAGGGCTTGTCAGTGGTCTACTCCTAAGTGGGCTATTTTCAAGTGGAGTTAAAAACAGGAGTTCAACTAACAGGTATCAATTGTGATATATATTCTCTTGTTGTGGGTATGAGTGTTAGCAAGCTTGAAGGTTTGACCCAGTGCACATCCTGCTGCATGTATGCATGTCTGGAGGAATCCTTCCAGGGTCCATATCTCTGTAGCAAGTGTGAACGTGTAGCTCTTCTGGAAGCTCATATTGGAGATCTGGAAGGGCAAATCGTAACGCTGAGGCAGATTGACAATCTTGAAAGGAACCTGCTTCTCACGGAGCAAAGTATAGTTGAGTTAACCGGGGAACAGGTTGGTAGCTGGGTGTCAGTGACATGTGGTAGCAGGGGGGGAGGGAAGAGGAAAAGGTTGGCTAGTCCTGATCTTGCGCACACCAGCAGATTTGCCCCTTTTGAGCGAAGATGTTGGGTGCATCAGCTCAGGTGTAGCAGTACTGGAGGAGGCTGCTCCCTCTAACAGCAGGGGGATCAGCCCACCAAGTAAGGGAGGGATAAAGAGGGCAAGTAAGCCTAGACAGGTTGTGGTGGTAGGGGACTCTATTAAGAGAGTAGACAGGGTAATCTGTCGCGCTGATCGCCTTAACCGGACAGTTTGCTGTCTGCCGGGTGCCCGTGTTAGGCATGTGGTTGACAGAGTTGATAGATTATTGGGAGGGGCTGGAGATGACCCAGCTGTCATGGTCCATATTGGTACCAATGACAAAGTAAGCGGAAGATGGAAGGACCTGAAGAATGATTTCAGGGAATTAGGAGGTAAACTGAAGAAGAGGTCCTCCAAGGTAGTATTTTCTGAGATCCTACCTGTGCCACGTGCTACAGTGGAAAGGCAGCGGGAGATCAGGGAGGTCAATGCGTGGCTTAAAGCTTGGTGCAGGAAGGAGGGCTTTGGGTTTTTAGAGCACTGGGCTCATTTTGCACTGGGATACAATCTGTATAGTTGTGATAGATTGCACCGAATGGAAGAGGGTCTGCTGTGCTAGGGAGAGGATGGTTAAAAGGTTGGAGGAGACTTTAAACTAGTGGAAGGGGGGGGAGGGATACAGTATCTTACAAAATGGAGACAGAGTAGATAGCGCAAGGGTTTCAGCTCAGACTAATGTCAGAACAGTGGAGGCATGTAATGTAAAGTCGCATTCAGCATGTGTGGGTAGAGACCACATTAAATGTATGCTTGCTAATGCAAGGAGCCTCAATAACAAGATGGGGGAACTAGAGGTAATAGCACACACTAAGCAATACGACATTATAGGAATAACAGAAACGTGGTGGGACGAAACGCATGACTGGGCTGTAAACTTAAACGGTTATACATTGTTTAGAAAGGATAGGAAACATAAGAAAGGGGGTGGAGTGTGTTTATATGTAAATCAGGATTTAAAGCCTAATATTACACAACTGGTAAGCGATGAGGGAAATGTGGAATCCTTATGGGTAAATATTTCATTGGGGAATAAACAGGGAAGTCAACTATTGGTTGGCATATGCTATAAACCACCTAATATAGATAATGATGAGGAAGAACAACTGTTAGAGCAAATTAGGAAGGCTGCACATCATGGTAGCACTTTAATTATTGGAGATTTTAATTACCCGGACATTAATTGGGATAGTGGGACTAGTAATTCAGCAAAGGGAATCCGGTTTCTGAACATTTTAAATGATACCTTCATGTCACAACTGGTAGAAACACCAACTAGAGAGGATAACTGTCTGGACCTGGTTATAACAAATAATGTGGATCTTTTCTCAAATATTAATGTAAAGGAACAGTTGGGAAACAGTGACCATAATATGGTGACTTTTGAAATAAACTCAAAAAAACACATTCATAAGGGACATGCTAAAACATATAATTTTAAAAAGGCCAACTTTATTAAAATAAAGGAAGCTCTCAATGTCATTGACTGGCAGAAACTCTTTCACAGGAAAAACACTGAGGATAAGTGGAATATCTTTAAACTAACACTAGAAAAGTACACGTCACAATATATTCCACTGGTTAATAAATATAAAAGAAACAGACTGAAACCAATGTGGCTTAGTAGGAAGGTAACTAAGGAAATGAAAAATAAAAAGAAGGCATTTAAAGCTTTTAAATCTGAGGCATCCTATAAAGCATATAGGGCAGCCAATAAAGCATGTAAAAATGCGATTAGATGGGCTAAACTAGAAAATGAAAAAGAAATAGCCAAAGAGAGCAAGACCAACCCTAAAAGATTCTTTAGGTACATAAATTCTAAAAAACCCAAGAGTGGAAATGTAGGTTCACTAAAATCTGAGTCAGGGTTATTGTTAACTGAAGATCAGGATAAGGCAGAAATTTTAAATGATTATTTTTATTCAGTATTTATCAAAGAGAAACCTATAACAGGAGACATGCAATTCATTAATAAAAACTTACTAATACAAAGTGACTGACTCAGGACAAGGTTTTACAGAAATTAAACAATGTGAATGTTAATAAAGCCCCAGGGCCAGATGGAATTCACCCACGAGTACTAAGAGAGCTATGTGTTGAAATATGTAAACCTCTGTTCTTAATCTTTCAAGATTCTTTTCTTTCAGGAATAGTACCAGAGGATTGGAGAAAAGCTGACGTGGTCCCCATATTTAAGAAAGGTGTAAAATTTGTGCCTGGGAATTATAGACCTGTGAGCTTAACATCTGTGGCTGGGAAAGTATTCGAGGGGTTACTAAGGGATAATATTCAGGAATTTAATGGGAGGTATAATGTTATTGGCAAAAATCAGCATGGTTTCATGAAACACAGATCATGTCAGACTAACCTAATTACGTTCTATGAGGAAGTAAGTAGAAGTATAGATCAGGGGGTCGCAGTGGATGTGATTTACTTAGATTTTGCCAAAGCTTTCGACACAGTTTCCACACAAAAGGTTACTATTTAAATTAAGAAAAATTGGTCTAGATGAAAATACTTGTTCTTGGATAGAAAACTGGCTAAAAGATAGGGTACAGAGAGTGATCATAAATGGTACATTTTCAAGATGGACACCAGTGGTAAGTGGTGTCCCTCAGGGCTCTGTTATAGGACCAATACTATTCAATTTATTTATAAATGACCTTGAGATAGGCATTGAAAGTCATGTATCAGTGTTTGCAGATGACACAAAACTAGGAAAAGTAATACAATGTGAGCAGGATGTTACTTCGCTGCAGAGGGATTTAGATAGATTGGGGGACTGGGCACTTAAATGGCAGATGAGATTTAATCTAGATAAATGCAAAGTTATGCACTTTGGAGTGAAGAACACACAAGCAATTTATACCCTAAATGGTACGGAGTTAGGGAAATCCAAGCAGGAGAAGGATTTGGGAATAATCATAGACTTCAAACTAAGTAACAATGTGCAATGTCAAACAGCAGCCGCCAAGGCCAGCAAAGTACTGGCATGCATTAAAAGGGGAGTTCACTCACGGGATGAAAACATAATTTTGCCTCTGTATAAATCAATGGTCAGGCCGCACCTTGAATATGCCGTGCAATTTTGGGCACCGGTCTTAAAAAAAGATATTATAGCGTTAGAAAAAGTGCAGAGACGGGCAACTAAATTAATAAGGGGAATGGAAGGGTTAAGTTATGAGGAAAGACTAACAAGCTTAAACCTGTTTAGTTTAGAGAAACGGCGCCTTAGAGGGGATCTGATAACCTTATATAAATATATACGGGGCCATTATCAACCATTGTCTGATAACCTATTCATTAACAGGACTATACATAGGACAAGGGGTCATCCATTTAGACTGGAAGAAAGAAAATTTAGCTTAAAGCATAGGAAGGGTTATTTTACGGTGAGAACAATAAAGCTGTGGAATTCTCTGCCTGTTGAGGTGGTTGGGTCAGAGTCTGTACAGACTTTTAAAAAACGACTGGATGACTTCCTGCAGACACAGAATATTAAGGGTTATAATATTTAATATGTGGGTAAAAGCTTCTTGATCCAAGGAGAAATCTGACGCCATTCTGGGGTCCAGTATGTTGCATATTGGCGAGCATTTCAGACTGGGTTTTTTGCCTTCTTTTGGATCAACAGCAGTAGGTTATGTGGGAGAGGCTGAACCCGATGGACGCATGTCTTTTTTCAGCCTATATAACTATGTAACTTTTGATATTGACCAAATAATTATTTTTCACCATAATTTGCAAATAAATTCTTTAACCCTTTCGCTGCTGAGGCTTTTCCCGCCCCTGTGCTGAGGTCATTTTTACCGGTTTTGCTCATCATGTTTAAACGTGTTTTGAAGGCTTATTTTAGTATATGACCCAGACATATTATATATCGTTCTTTCCGTCAGACTCGGTAGATTCATAATATGTCATTATTATATGTATACGTTATGTCATGTCTGTATATTATAACAAAAAATGCAATAAAATATGTATTTTCAATAATTTACAACGTGTAAAGTGTTTTTTTCACATTTTAACATGCGAGCAATTGCGGTTATATTTTGTATGGGGTGCGCTTGTTAAAAAAATTAGAGATGGGGTCTCGTTACATTTTTTTTGGGGGAAAATTACACTATTTTTAACAAATGCACCGCATACAAAAATCGTTAGTGCAGCATCATTGTTCACATTATAATTGAAATGGGAACAATATTGCTGCATTAACAAACCAAAAAACATTACAACATTTTTCACTTTCATGTTTGGTATCGTTGGAACGGCCATGCTCTGGCCGATCCAACCATACCAAAATTTAACCCCTAACTGCCACGGATCGGGAGATAGGGAGTTCATTGGAACTCCCCATCTCCACAGTTGGTGGCAGTTAGGGGTTAACTCTAGGACTGGCGTCATCGTGCTATGCACGATGACGCCAGTCCTCAGGGGGAGTTCCCGGAGGCTTGGCCGACATCCAAGATGTCGGCCAGCTCCGGGAAAGGATCGCGAACCGGCGCTTTTCAGCGCCGATTCGCGATCCAGCTCCCCAGGGGTTAATGCCAGGCATCATTTGGAAGGGCAGGCTGTGCCCTTCCAAATGATGCCTGGGTTAACCCCCGCAGAGCCGCCGATCGGGAGGGAGAGAGGTCCGAAGGACCTCCCCCCCCCCCCCCCCCCTCCCTTTCAGGCGCCTCCTCCGCACATGCGGGGGGGCGCCTGAATTAGGTGTCATCGCGCTGCCGCGATGACACCTAATTCCGGCGGCTGTGGTCCGGGATGCGCGGCTGACATCCAGGATGTCAGCCCGCACCGGGGGGGGCCAGCGATCGGCCGGAACCTGGCCGAACGCTGACCCCAATGGGAGGACGCGCTCAGCGCGTCCTCCGCATACCAGCGGGAATGCTGAGGACGCGCTGAGCGCGTCCTCAGCATCCAAGTGGTTAAAAATCAGACCATGTGATTTATTTATTTTTTTTCTGGATTTTTTTTATCATTTTGTGTCTCATAGTTGAGGTTACCTATAATGACAATTACAGGCCTCGCATCTTTTTAAGTGGGTGAACCTGCACAATTGGTGGCTGACTACATACTTTTTTGCCCCACTGTACATACATACGTTGTGGTGGATAAAAAGCCTCCACACTATGTGTTTATTATTGCAGAAGTCACTTGCACATCACAGCAATTCGATGAATTGCATCCCAGAGCTCCTGTGCCACATTCCCCATATGCAGCAAGGAATTCTGGGTGGGATATACAAATGACATCTGTCTCACTTTTCTGCATCCCGGGTCTGTTATTACACAGAATCCTAAAATTAATGCTATGCCACACCTTATCTCTGCTAGAAAGCCACAGTGTGGCATAGCATTGTGTTTTTTTTTTTTTTTGGGGTTCTGTGTAATAACAGACCCGGGATGCAGAAAAGTCTCACACTCACACCCTCAAAATAAATATATATTTATTTATTTTGAGGTAACTTGGATTTGTGTTATATAATCACTGCTCAAAAAAATAAAGAACACAAGCATAAAACATCCTAGATCTGAATTAAATATTCTTATTAAATCCTGTGGTCGTTACATAGTTGAATGTGCTGACAAGAAAATCACAAATCTTATCAATGGAAATCAAATTGATTAACCCATGGAGGTCTGGATTTGGAGTTACACTCAAAATTAAAGTGGAAACCAACACTACAGGCTGATCCAACTTTGATGTAATGTCCTTCAAACAAGTCAAAATGAGGCTCAGTAGTGTGTGTGTCCTCCACGTGCCTGTATGACCTCCCTACAACACCTGGGCATGCTCCTGATGGATCTCCTCTCACACCTGGACTAAAGCATCCCCAACTCCTGGACAGTCTCTGGTGCAACGTTGCGTTGGTGGATGGAGCGAGACATGATGTCCCAGATGTGCTCAATTGGACTCAGGTCTGGGGAACGAGCGGGCCAGTCCATAGCATCAATGCCTTTTTGTCTTGCAGGAACTGCTGACACACTCCAGCCACATGAGGTCTAGCATTGTCTTGCATTAGGAGGAACCCAGGGCCAACCGCACCAGCATATGGTCTCCCAAGGGGTCTGAGGATCTCCTCTCGGTACCTAATGGCAGTCAGGCTACGTCTGGCGAGCACATGGAGGGCTGTGTGGCCCCCTTCAGAAATGCCACCCCACACCATTACTGACCCACTGCCAAACTGGTCATGCTGGAGGATGTTGCAGGCAGCAGAACGTTCTTCACGGCTTCTCCAGACCCTGTCACGTCTGTCACATGTGCTCAGTGTGAACCTGCTTTCATCTGTGAAGAACGCAGGGCACCAGTGGCGAAGCTGCCAAACGTCCTGCACGGTGTTGGGCTGTAAGCACAACCCCCACCTGTGGACGTCGGGCCCTCCTACTACCCTCATGAAGTGTGTTTCTGACCGTTTGAGCAGCCACATGCACATTTGTGGCCTGCTGGAGGTCATTTTGCAGGGCTCTGGCATTGCTCCTCCTGTCCCTCCTTGCACAAAGGCGGAGGTAACGGTCCTGCTGCTGGGTTGTTGGCCTCCTCCACGTCTCCTGATGTACTGGCGTGTCTCCTGGTAGCGCCTCCATGCTCTGGACACTACGCTGACAGACACAGCAAACCTTCTTGCCACAGCTCGCATTGATGTGCCATCCTGGGTGAGCTGCACTACCTGAGCCACTTGTGTGGGTTGTAGACTCCGTCTCATGCTACCACTAGAGTGACAGCACCGCCAGCATTCAAAAGTGACCAATCAGCCAGAAAGCATAGGAACCAGGGCTGCAACTAACGATTATTCTCATCTATTCGTTGGCTGATTTTTATTATTTTGATGGATTCATCGGATATAATGAATTTTTTTTACTTAAAGTTATGTAAAAAAAAATAACCAAACCCCCCCCCCCCCTCCCCCTTTTTTCGTAAGTAATTTGCGTAGTGTACGTAACTTTCGTACGTGCATACTTTTCACACAAGGTATGCTTGGTCAGAGGGATGGGTTGAAGCCGCATGCGCAGCTTAAGCCCATGTTAGGGATGCACCGATACCACTTTTTTAAGACCGAGTATGAGTACCGATACTTTTATTTTGTCATGTGACGCTTTTCAATAAGGACAGACCTCATATAAAAATGCCCCCAGCTCACATGTATATATCCCCCCCCGAGATAGATAAGGATTTATCTCTGCATGTGTCTACAACATGTCGAGATTTATATTCAATAAGAAACTTATACGAGACACAAATCAATCATTTACATTTCCTAGAATTTCTCATAAATTATTTTAATTGTCTGTTTTGCTTTGAAGAATACACTAATTGGATAAAAATATATATTTTTTACGTATACAAAAAAGTTTCAAATCTCATATCATAAACCAAGATTTATAAACAACATATCCATCCATCAGCACATAGACACCAGCTTCTCAATATATGTATCTCCTGTTAGTAACTGCATATGATTAATATCATTTACTTTATCAGTTAGTAGCTATACACAAATGGTTAATAAACATTTCTGCTTAACGAAAACTATTTGTATTTCCCAGCAAACCAATGTTTAACAAGCTAGATCTTGTAGAGATATATGTATCTCTCTATGCTACGTGGATCAACAAAAGATGAGCCATCACTTAAGTAATAAAAACTTATTTAGTGAATCCTCCCCTAATATCGAGAATTAAACTTCTTATCTGCTTTTTATTTTGTAGTTATATAATTCCTTGCTTATTAATTTCAATCACAGTAATTTCCAAATTCAATATAATTTTGTATTTCACTTGGCAACAATTACTTTAGGGTAAATCCTTCTATCCGATTCTTCTTCATATCTCGATCTGCAGATATAGAAATATTTTGAAGACTCTGGATTTAACAGTAATCTGAGATCTCAGTCTATCTGCAAGAAATACATATATTATTACATTCCTTAAATTTGCTTTCTCATACACTACCTCCAATCGGGATTCAATGAGTTACAGCCTTTGAATATTCTTTATGTAATATTGTTTTGGAATATGTGAAAATTATCAATGTAGAAATTCAATGCATAGGAGTTAGAGATGTGGTCCTATCTTGAATGCATTATCGTGTCTTGGGATGGTCTCAAGTGCGTTGTGTCCTGGGATGATCTGAATGCATTGTCGTATAAGTCTGAATTTGTAACGAACAGTGCAGCTCCAATTCTAGTCAATTTGACGTCACTGACAATCTACCTCTTTTCATTTAAATATTATTCTCTATATTAAATATAATATTTACTATACCTCGAGGGCAGTGTTGCACTTCCAATTAATTCCACATTTTAATATATCTTAACAAAGATCCTATATTCAGTCGTAGACTTTGGGTCTCTCCTGCCAAAATTAAATGAATATCTCTACTCCTCTCAGTTTTTACTGAGTCTCTTTATCAGTTGAATTCCTTTCTCTGGCACTTAGCTCGGCATTTATATCAAATGAAGACATCTTATCGTCTCTAATCATGTCTGGAATTTATAGAAACAAAAACATAACTCTTAAAATTTCACCTAGCCATGAACTATTAAAAAAAAAATCTCTGTCCATTCCTAAAACTAGAGAAAATTGAAAAAGACTTTCCATTTAAAACAAGCTGGCTACAGGCATCCATTTTAATTTTTACCATTCTAATATACCCGCCAATACATATTACAGAATGCCCCCAGCTCTCATGGATATTGACCCAGCTCTCTCAGATCAAACGCTGGGGAAGCTGGCCGCGTGCATGAAAAGCACTCTGCCAGCGTTCCCCTTCGGAAGGTCCGGTCGCACGGCTGTGATGCGATCACGCGGGCGCCTCTGTGAAGCTGCCTCCAGCCGAGAGGCAGAGGTGCCCGGCTGCCACGTGAACGCATCACAGCCATGTGACCGGACCTTCCGAAGGGTGAGTATTGCGGCCCGCCGGAGGGGAACACTGGCCGAGGTGATTTTCATACACGTGGCCAGCTTCCCCAGCCCTGCGGATACCGGTAAGCCGGCCCAGCGACGGCTTCTGTTATCGGGGGGGGGTATCTGGCCATTTGCACGAGTACTAAGTACTCGTGCAAACGGCAGTATCAGCACTGATACCAATACTAGTATCAGACACAACTAGGGATGCACTGACATAACCCTAAAGGTAAATCCTACCCAGTAAGGCAGCGGCGCGTCTTTTCCAATCAGCTCCGAAGCTGAGGTTATTTACGTTTAACTCAGTCTGACTCTAAACCGTGTGTGCTGTATACAGGACGATTAATCGACACCCATTAGTTGTCAACTATTTCCATTATCAATTAATCGATTAGTTGTTTCAGCCCTAATAGGAACTGAGAAGGTGGTCTGTGGTCACCACCTGAAGAACCACTCCTTTTTATTGGGGATGTCTTGCTACCTGCCTATGCTTCCCTCCTTTTGTCTATTCCATTTGCACGACAGCATGTGGACTTGATTGTCAATCAGTGTTGCCACCTAAGGCCCCCGGCACACGAGCGTATTTATGGCTCAAATGCGCCCGCACTTCCCTGCGTCCGTGGGTTTTTGACGGAGAAGGCCATCCACCGGACGTGAAAAAGCTAAACGGACGCTGCAAGGATACAAAGCGCGATTCTCCATAGGAGGATTGCGCTTTGTACGCTGAGCGCAGAGAGTGGAAGGAACGTCCACTTTTACGGACGTTCCTTCCTCTGCTCGTGTGCCGCCAGCCTTAGTGGACAGTTTGATTTCACAGATGTGTGATTGATTTGGAGTTACATTGTGTTAAGTGTTCCCTTTTTTTTATTTTTTTGAGGTAACTTGGATATATGTGTGTGTGTATAATTACACACATGTGCCTGGGACACCTTTTTCTTTTTTCTTTCCCCACTCTGACCATGCCATTTGGCGCTTTACAACATCTGACACCCCCAACCATGTGCCCGATTAATGTCCCAATGTTTAATTCTATTATTCTGCTCGGTATAGCTTCCAGACCTGCTTGTATTTTAAATGTAACGTTAGTCCAATAAAAAAAGTATCACTACAGACTGCTATACTCGTGATTTTGGCATCTGGACTAACACGGCCTACCTAATAAAATATATTAGTGAGGTCCAGAAATATTGGGACATTGACACAATTCTAACATCTTTGGCTCTATACAACACCACAATGGAGTTGGAATGAAACAAACACAATGTGCTTTAACTGCAGACTGTCAGCTTTAATTTGAGGGTATGTACATCCAACTCAGGTGAACGGTGTAGGACTTACAGCAGTTTGCAGATGTGCCTCCCACTTGTTAAGGGACCAAAAGTAATGGGGCAATTGGCTTCTCAGCTATTCCATGGCCAGGTGTGTGATATTCCCTCATTACCCCAATAACAATGTGCAGATAAAAGGCCCAGAGTTAATTTCAAGTGTGCTAATTGCATTTGGAATCTGTTGCTGTCAGCTCTTTGGATCTCATCTTGAGAGTTGTCACTATCAGTGAAGCAAGCCATCATTAGGCTGAAGAAACAAAACAAACCCATCAGAGAGATAGCAAGAACATCAGGCGTGGCCAAAAAACAGTTTGGAACATTCTCAAAAAGAAGGAACACACCGTGAGCTCAGCAACACCAAAAGACCCAGGAGACCACGGAAAACAACTGTGGTGGATGACCAAAGAATTCTTTCCCTGGTGAAGATAACACCCTTCACAACAGTTGGCTAGATCAAGAACACTCTCCAGGAGGTAGGTGTTTGTATGCCAAAGTCAACAATCAAGAGAAGACTTCACCAGAGGGTTCACCACAAGATGTAAACTATTGGTGAGCCTCAAAAACAGGAAGGTCAGATTAGAGTTTGCCAAACAACACCTAACAAAGCCTTCACAGTTCTGGAACAAGATCCTATGGACAGATGAGACCACGATCAACTTGTACCAGAGTGATGGGAAGAGAAGAGTATGGAGAAGGAAAGGAACTGTTCATGATCCTAAGCATACCACCTCATCAGTGAAGCATGGTGGTGGTAGTGTCATGGCGTGGGCATGTATGGCTGCCAATGGAACTGGTTCTCTTGTATTTATTGATGATGTGACGCTGACAAAAGCAGCAGGATGAATTCTGAAGTGTTTCGGGCAATATTATCTGCTCACATTCAGCCAAATGCTGCAGAACTCATTGGACGGCGCTTCACAGCGCAGATGGACAATGACCCAAAGCATACTGCAAAAGCAAGCAAAGAGTTTTTGAAGTGACAGAAGTGGAATGTTATGCAATGGCCAAGTCAATCACCTGACCTGAATCCCATTGAGCATGCATTTCACTTGCTGAAGCCAAAACTGAAGGGAAAATGCCCCAAGAACAAGCAGGAACTGAAGACAGTTGCAGTAGAGGCCTGGCAGAGCATCACCAGGGATGAAACCAGCGTCTGGTGATGTCTATGCGTTCCAGACTTCAGGCTGTGATTGACTGCAAAGGATTTGCAACCAAGTATTAAGAAGGGAAAGTTTGATTTATGATTATTATTCTGTCCCATTACTTTTGGTCCCTTAACAAGTGGGAGGCACATCTGCAAACTGCTGTAAGTCCTACACCGTTCACCTGAGTTGGATGTACATACCCTCAAAGCTGACAGTCTGCAGTTAAAGCACATTGTGTTTGTTTCATTCCAACTCCATTGTGGTGGTGTATAGAGCCAAAGATGTTACAATTGTGTCGCTGTTCCAATATTTCTGGACCTGACTAATAGAAATTTTAATTAATAAATTATATATATATATATATATTATATATAATCTCTCAAAGGGTAACCTTGCTATATATACTGATGTAATTGTTATGTATATAATGGGGTGACCCGGACCCCTCTGCCCTGTCCCTTCTCAAAGCCTGAGTCTGGTGGGGCCAGGTCTGTGCAGTGTAATATTGTTGGATTTAGTCGCTCAGTCTTGTTTTGTGTTTTTTTGTTTTTTTTGGTTTTTTTTTAACCCCTTAATGCTTCTTCTCATTTCAGAAATATCCCCTTCATGGAGGAACTGATTAAACCAGCAGAAGATGTGGGGCAGAATCCTCTACAGATTAAGTCTATTCTGCTTCCCTAAGCAAAGCTGTGAGGCGTGGATGCTTTAGACTAGCTGAAATCTGTATTTGACCAGTACTCACACGATGAAGTTCAGCAGATAGCTTCAACTCAGCAAAACTGACATGTAGAAAGATGAATCCAGTTGAAGAGTTTAATGATCAGACTGACAATCTTGTTAGTGTACAGATTATGCAGGTAAAAAGTCATTAATTTTGTCTAGCAGTGAGAACAGAATGGTTGCTATGTAACCAGAAGGTCCCTTAGAACAAGACACTGTACAAAGGGGTGGAAACCAGCAGAATGCAGCAAGCTAAGGAAGCCCAGCAGGGACAAAATATTTGTGAACTCAATAGCATGTAAGCAGCAAAGGCAGATTCAACACAAAACAGAAAAAAATATAAAATAAATCATGGGCCATGACAAAGTCAATAATCCAGATTGCAGCCCTCTGCATTGTAGGGATGGCAGTGATACAGCGGAGACGTCCCAGGATCTGGTGCTTTCAGAGGAAGCAGGCGTGCTACAGGGACCTTCATAGCTGGATCCCCAGCAACCAGCCAGACACACACCCTGCCATGATAACCTTGAGGCTAGAGATGGAGGAATAGAAAAACCTGACACTGGAGAACCTTCTAAAGGAGAATGTGGGGTTGCCCAGGTTTTTGACAACCCGGACGCTGCAGGCACAGCTGCGCTGAGTCGGCAGCCCAGTGCTGGTGCGACAATCAGATCGCCAGGCAGCGGTGTGGGCGTAAAATGCCCACTTCTCTTTTATTGGCAGGACGACTGCATTGGCTCTATGGCCTGACGTCATCACTCCAGCACGTTTTGGTGCTCGCACATGATGTCAAGTGTGTGGGGCAGTGCGTGACGCTATGTATCGCCGGCAGTACCTCAATGTGGCACCCTGTTGGAGTGTATCTGCCCCGATAGCGTGGTCTTCCCTTAGTCTGACTACGTTTTTGATTATCCGTGTTCCGACCCTGCTGTCCTGACTTGGTTGTCCCTTGGAGGGTCTACTCCTGGTGGTTACTAATCTTTCGGTGCTCGCTGTGTGTATCTACCTTCTCTCTTGTCTGTCCCCTCCAGCCACTGAAGGACTGGGTTTATTCTGTATCCTGTCTGTGTCCCCCAGCCACTCTACAAATGGGTTTATTCTATATCCTGGTGTATGGTAGGAATTCATACAGGCACGTTATAAGCCCAGCCATAATAAGGACTGGTAATCGCATCCGGTGTGTCCTTCTCACTCATTGCTGAAGGACTGGGTTTATTCTATAACTAAGAGAAAATTGTCATCTGCGCTTATTCCCATTATACCGTGTGAAACAAAATTAGAGGCTTTGGTTTCTATTAATGGCCATTAAAAGAGTAAGCTCCCCCGCCAACATCACGGCACCTCTAGTTAGGGTGAGTACTATCCAAAAATGAAGCCACAGGCTGCTGTATATTATTATTATTATTATTAATTTATAAAGCGCCAGCATATTCCGCAGCGCTGTACAATAAGCACAGTATAGACAGGGTTACAATACATTGAACAACATTTGACAAACAGTACAGGAGGAGATGAGGGCCCTATTCCCGTAGGAACTCACAATCTGGGAGGGTTGGGGTTGGAAACAGGAGGAGAGGACTGTAAGGTGAGAGTGATTGATGGTTGCGTCAGTGAGTTGGGTGGTAGGCTTCCCTAAATAGGAAGGTTTTCAGGGAGCGTTTGAAGGAAGAGAAGTTAGGGGAAAGTCTGACAGTACGAGGGAGAGCGTTCCAGAGAGTGGGGGCTGCGCGTGAGAAATCCTGCAGTCTATCATGGGAAGAGGTGATGCGGGGAGAAGCTAGGCGCAGGTCACTGTTTGACCTTAGGGAGCGGGCTGGGGTGTATTTGGTGATTAGTGAGGACAGGTAGTGGGGAGCTGAGTTAGTGAGGCTTTTGTAGGTAAGGATAAGGATTTTGAACTTAATTCTGCAGTGGATGGGGAGCCAGTGAAGGGACTCGCAGAGGGGAGCGGCAGAGACAGAGCGGCGGGTGAGGTGAATTAGCCTGGCGGAGGCGTTCAGGATGGATTGTAGGGGGGAGAGGTGGGACAGAGGGAGGCCAGATAAGAGATTATTGCAATAGTCGAGTCGGGAGATTACCAGGGCGTGTATGAGTTGTTTTGTGGCGACAGCGGTAAGAAATGGCCGAATTCTGTAAATATTACGCAGTTGGTATCGGCAGGAGGAGGAAAGAGACTTGATGTGGGGGATGAAGGAAAGAGCAGAGTCAAGTGTAACTCCAAGACAGCGAACTTGGTTTGATGGGGAGATGGTGATACCCTCCACCGTGATCGAGAAGTCAGGAGGTGGGGCGGCATTAGAGGGAGGAATAAGTAGGAGCTCAGTCTTTGACATGTTGATCTTTAGGTGGTGGGAGGCCATCCAGGAGGAGATGCCAGATAAACAGTCACTGACTTTGGAAAGTGAATAGCGAACAATCACTGCTCATGCTGCTTTTCAGTCCATGAGGTAGACTGGTGGGCTTTTATTTATGCCCCCCCCCCCCCCCGAAACAAACCCACCTTGGGATCAAAAAACAAAGACACGGAGCGGTTGTAGATTTTGGGGATTAAATTACGAAAGTGTGTTTTTACTATAGTAAATTATACGATATGATGGAAATAATGGTATTTTTAGAAAGTCCATTTAATGGCAGGAAAAACGGTGTATATAATATGTGTGGGTTGCATAAACACTAACAGCGCAGAAATGTAAACACAGCAGCGGGCACTAAGGCTGGGGTCAGACGAACGCAGTGTTCACGTCCGTGTTGCCGCACATAAGTACGTCCGTGATAGCATACAATTGTGTTAAATGGAGCCCCACACACGAAGTACGTCCGCACAGAAGTGCGGGGGCTGACGGACGCTGCAAACGGACGCAGGTTAGGCAAGAACGTAATACTGCTAGAACGGACGTGCAGAGTGCGCCACGTCCACAACGTCCGCATAGCTTTGTGTGTGAGTGATGCAACAAGGTCAGACGGACTGCATTTATACGTCCAGCATTTTTGACGGACAGAATGTTTTTTCATTTTAATATGTTTTCCCTGCTACGTCAGTCAAAAATACGTCAGTGAAAAAAACGGACTGTGTGGCCGCTACCTTGTCGTCAGTCAGTAAGTACGTCCGTACTGCACGGACGCACAGTCCGTAGAAAATGCGCTCATCTGACCCTAGCCTAAAGGATGGATTTGCGTAAAACCGCCCGGTCACTAATGGGTTATCAGCCCCTTGTATTACACCACCCCCCCCCCCCCCCCTCCGTGGCCATAAATATTTCTGGCCAAAAACCATTCAATCTTATAGATCTTTGTTAGATCAGGTATGATCACGTGGTTTTAAAGAAATAACCTTCATATTCCTGAACCCCAATACGTGTAGGATGAGAGGTGCAGCATAGAGTAACCCCACATCTCTCCTTGTATTCTGCCCTCTCCTTGTATTCTGCCCTCTCCTTGGTTGCTGTAACGTTTGTGGAGCTTCTTTTAATATGAGATATTCGCTTCTGCTTCACCTTCTCTACTGTAACAGACAATGACAGGATTGAGATCTGACGGCTCCTTCCTATGTAAAGTGAAATATTTAAATGATTCCATATTTTACAATATATCAACCAATGAAGTCCGAAGCACCTGCGCTCATAATGCCATTGGCTGGATAAATCCAGATTTAAAAAAAAATGGCCTTAAAACAAACGTAAATTTTTATTTTTGTATATTGAGATGTCAAAATAAAATTCAACATTTCAGATATCTAATAGTGGCGCAGCGCTTTTACGTTCAAACTATATCCCTGAATGAAAGCGATATCTATAATTTCTGTCATTTAACATGATTTAGGTGGGGGGGGGGATCCTCAGGGCATCGCAGTCCGCATGCCTTATACAGTTTGTGAATGTCCCACAATGCCCAAGGGCGTTTTAGGAGGTCGAAGGCTTCCAAGCCAGGTAACCTTTAGCGTCGAACCGGCGATATTGGTCCAGCGTATCAATTAGCTGTTTACTTGTGGGGACCAGCGCTGTCTTCCAATGTCTGGCAATTAACAGTGCCGTAGTAGAAATGATAATGATCAGCATTTTGGAATGTGCTCCTCGGAGATGAGTCATGCCCAGCAGTGGAACTTCTTCACCCAGTACTTCCGTTGCTAGCTTAACCACCGTGCCCCCATAAAAGGAGCAACGCTTGGGTACGACCACCAGACATGCAACATTGTACCCGTTTCCAGCGAGCATCTCCAGCAAACATTAGAAGTGTGAGGGAACATTTTCGCCACTTTGTCTGGTACCACCGGTTTAAGATTGTACTTTGAGTTTCAAGTAAGGTAGCACACCGGGAAGCTCCCACTGCAAACATGTGGCTGATGCCCATAATGAGGGGTGACAGATTTTAAAACCGGGATTTTTTAAAGAAAAATATGATGTTTTGTTTCTTAAATCTACTTTTATTCATCTCTAGGAATGAGGGGAAATGCTGCACAATTTGTCAAATTTATGCATGTAAATATTTAAAATTGCCCAATGAGAGAGCTGGAACAATCCGTTCAAACCGGTGGCTGATTTGTGAAACGATAGACTGACTTCAACCTACTCTATGCTGCAACTCTCCAAACCAACAGCAATGGTTGGGGGGAGGCGTGTATCATTAATTAGAATTTTTCAAACCAGCCAATAAGAGGGCTTATAGAATAAGCTTGTATCATTGGCTGATTTTGGAAATGAGGGCTAGTCAAATGAAGCCAATCAGGTAGCCCGGGTCAGCCTCTTTACATTCACTCAACATCTGCCAGTGTAAGGGAGCAGCCGATATCCAAGGTGATTGGAGGGGAGGGCATACGTTGTGTTCACTCCCATATTTTGCTGGGGTTGTCACATATAACTTGTATGTCACATGGTGTTTTTACCCGTATTTTCTTGTGAATATTATTGTGTCTTCAGCAGAAGCAGACACCTGAAATCACCTGACACCCGACTTTATGAACAGTGATTATAAAAGTCCCCAAGAACTTCAATGACATATATAGTCGAGACTGGCTTCATACAACAGCACGGCTTCTCTTGTTTACAGCAAAGTTTCCGCATCAAACAATGCTAGTAGTGTTTTAATAATCAGCAAAATTTACTAAACCTAACTTCAATTTTAATCTTAACCCTAATTCTAGCAGGATTTCTAACCTTAGCCCTTAATCTAAGTCTACACTTTATTAATGAATTTTGCTGATGTTGTTCACTGTAGTTTCAAACTATATGGAATTTCTATTCAGGCAACAGTTTGTATCAAAAGGCAATTTTCCCCGAAAGCAAAGGCCGTGCAATCCCATGCTATTCATTGCTGTTTTACGCACTCGACATAAAATAACATTCATCTTTCCCTGTCCTCGGTCTAGCCTTACCATGTTACTATAAGAACCTAAATTAATTTAGGATAAAGGTTACTTTAAGCTGAGTTGTGATTGGAGGATGCTACACCTTGTCCGGCTTCTATGTGTGTAAGCGGAGGAGACAGCGGGAAAGTAACATGTATCCATTATTACTAAAGCTGCACATCAGCTTCACAATAACAATTCACTTTCCATGTGAACTTTCTAACCAAAAGAATTAACATGAGACACATTGTACTGAACCTGCATCACATATGCCCAGCAGTCCGACCTCAGGGGATCCCCCTCCACTTGGTGGTGTAGGCTGCTACCTGGAATCCCCAGACTCTCCCCCTGCATGATGCCGTAAACCCCCATTAATCCTCTGTTGATGGTGCCGTGTTCCAGGCAGAACAGCACAGGCATGGAAGGGTGTACCTCCAACCAGAAGCCAAGTCAAGGAGACACAACGCTTCTTGATGACATCACGACAGTGGCAGTGTTTAAAACCGTGTTTCCCAAACCTGTCCTCAGGACCTGCTGACACGCCAGGTTTGCAGGTGATACAGTACAGTCTTTGCTCATTTATTTTGGGAGCTAGTGTTCCTGACATGTTATATTCTGAATCTCCTGATTACTGAATCCTTGCCAGTCTCTCACCTTCTCTGCCCCCTGCCTTACGACCTTTGGCATGGTCTTACTGGAAACTGCTTCTGACCGCCACCTGCCCTTTACCGCTTACCTGTTTAATCAATTATGATGCACACTGCCTGCCTTTTGACCTTCCAGCTTGCCCAAGACTACTGTCTCCAGATCTCCCTCTAGTCAAACAAACTATATCACCTGGTGCTACCGCCACTAGTGGGCTGACTCTGTGACTATCATCTGGGATGCCCCTAGTGTCTGCTTGCACAAGCTATCCATCCTGCAAGGAGGCTCCAACACAAATCACTTTGACAACTTGGAATTCCCAAAAATGCAACAAAAAAAAACTGATGTGACATAGTGCTTTTAAGAGTCAAGGTTTACTGAGATTTATTATACGTTTATAGGTATAATGTGTAGCGCTCACACCCGGAGGAGCTGCTGAATTTAACCTCGGGTTAGTCTCTCCGCACTAGGGAATAAATATACACCAGCACTGTTGTGGATTTTATAGATTATATACTTTACTGGTCTCAATAAAGCAGCATATATAATGTAAGCACGGTATATAGGAAACAGGATTTCGTAATGCGGGAAACGCGCAGCGGTAAAAAGAAAAGCTTAACCCCTTTATGTCCCAAAAAGTGTGTGTGTATGAGCTCAGGTACCCGGGTACTATATTCGACTGGCCAGTGAATGGATTTAGTAAATCTTCGACTAGTCACGTTGGGGCCCTGTAGATTTAAGCAATACTGCAGCGTGCTTCGTTAAACTTTGACTGTGGCCTGGAAGGCCTCACCCATCCGCCAGACAATCTGTTCCACTGCCCAATCAAGGATGTCTCTCCGCTTGATTATACTGGAACTCTGTGCCACCGGATCCGCTTCTCCTGCTTGTCCGTCTTCTACAACAAGATCTACGGCCTACCGCCTGCACTCCCAGTGGATCATCGCAGTCTCCTTACTCTGGGTCCAATCTGGAACTCTGTGTCTGCGCAAACCTCTCAGCGGTGGATTACTAGGTCTCTGGCAAGTCACTGTATCGATCCCCAGCGCCCGCAAGGCAGCGCCTGCTCTCCAGCCTGGTAACAATCGCTCACAGTCTCACGTGCGTCTTACTCTGGTTCACTGCTCGGCTCACACTGGCTCTCCTCTGCAGGAGGCTGCGGATGTCCTTTCCTCTTTCCCCCACCCACTTCCTGTCTCCGCCGCAAAGCATGATGGAAAACGTAGTCCCATTGTGTCCAGTATACTTTACATTGCGCTTGTCTCCCTCCGGTGGCCAAACCCGAGCAATACAGCAACAGTGGTTTTTAAACAGTGCTACAAATGTTTATTTCATAATTTTAGGAGCAGCATGTTCTTTGCTCATTCCGCCCAATCAGTGATCAAGTCGAAATCTTTGAATACTTCCTGGTCTTGCTCTTTCAGACCTGGGGGCGGTGTAGGAGTTAATACGAGATCGACGCACATACAGCTCTCTTCAAAATTACTGGTGTCCTCCGGTCTATGGATGGACGGCACATATGGAGGCGTCACATTCCTGGCCTGCAGGGCTGGACTCGGACAAAAATTCAGCCCTGGACTTCATCCAGATCAGCCCACTTTAATTATGCAAACACGCACAAAATTAGTATATAAACCAGCGCTCAATCATTCGCCATACAGATACCGGAGTTGTTGCAGAGCGATTGAGTAAAGCAATGCAGCGGCAATGAGATTGGGTGTGCACCATGTCTTAAGGTGAGGCGGATGTGCAGCGGGTCTCACCAGCACAGTGGCCCCAATATGAGACGGTAGCATAGAAAACATAGAAAAATGTCGGCAGATAAGAACCTTTCGGCCCATCTAGTCTGCCCAATTACATGGATACTTTACCTGGATTTATCTTTTGTTTAGGATAGCCTTATGCCTATCCCATGCTTGCTTAAATTCAATTACTGTTTTGGCCTCTACCACTTCTACTGGAAGACTGTTCCATGTATCCACCACCCTCTCAGTAAAATAATGCTTCCTGATGTTACTTTTAAACCTTTGCCCCTCTAATCTAAGACTATGTCCTCTTGTTTTGCTACTTTGTTTCCTTTTAAATATACTCCCTTCCTCTACCTTGTGGATTCCCTTTACGTATTTAAATGTTTCTATCATATCTCCTCTGTCTCGTCTTTTTTCCAAGCTGTACATGTTAAGATCATTAAGCCTTTCCTGGTAACTTTTCTCCTTCAAGCCGTACACCATTTTAGTAGCCCTTCTCTGAACTCTCTCTAAGAGGTCTATATCCTTCTGGAGATACGGTCTCCAGTACTGCACACAGTACTCCAAGTGAGGTCTCACCAGTGCTCTGTACAGTGGCATGAGCACTTCCCTTTTCCTACTGCTAATACCTCTCCCTACACAACCAAGCATTCTGCTAGCATTTCCTGCTGCTCTATTAGCAGACTGTGTCTCTTTTACAGATGGTGAGAAAGTTCTCACCTCACCCCTTAAGGGCA
>RXON01001674.1:0-42264 GCA_009667805.1 Leptobrachium leishanense
TGGGTCTTGGTCACAGGGGTGGGCCAATCCAGGATGGCCTCTATCTTAGCGGGCTCCGGCCGTTGTATCCCGCACCCCACCCGGTGGCCCAGATACTGCACCTCGGCCATCCCCACCTTACATTTCTCCGGCTTCAGGGTCAGGTTGGCGTCCCTAATCCGGCCCAGGACAGTCCCTACATGATCCAGATGTTCCTCCCAGGTCTGGCTATAGATGGCTATATCATCCAGGTATGCGCAAGCGAATCCCTGGAGGCCATCGAGGAGGCGATCGATTAACCGCTGGAAGGTAGCAGGGGCGTTCTTCATCCCGAACGGCATGACTCGAAACTGGTACAAGCCGAACGGGGTGATGAAGGCCGACTTCGGGGTCGCCTCCTCGGCAAGGGGAATCTGCCAATACCCCTTGCACAGATCCACCGTGGTCAGGAAATGACCCCCGGAGATCTGGTCTAGCAACTCGTCGACTCGGGGCATCGGATAAGCGTCCGTAATAGTACAGTCGTTTATCCGCCGATAATCGACGCAGAACCTGGTGGTACCGTCCTTTTTGGGCACCAGGACCACGGGCGACGCCCATGGGCTGGCCGACGGCTCAATGACCCCCAGCTCCAACATCTCCCGGATCTCGGCCCGCATGGACTCGCGAACTGCTTCCGGGAGCCGGTAGGCGGGCTGTCGGAGTGGTTTCTGACCGGGCGTGTCCACCTGATGGACAGCCTGGTCCGTATATCCGGGAGGGCCGAGAAAACCCCCGGATAGGCGAGAAGCAGCTGCCGCGCCTGCGCCTGTTTCTCGGGCCCTAACTCCTCCCCCAGCTGCACCTGCTCCACCCCGGAAGGCTGCTTGGCTACCCCCGGAAGTTCCTCCAAGGGAAATGGTTCCATCTCCTCGGCCGCCGGCGCGCATATGGCGTCCACCGTCTCCGGCCGCTCATGGAAGGCCTTCAGCATATTGACGTGGAACGTCCGCTGGATTCTGGTGTCGGCGCAGCTAACAACCACATAGGTGGTATCCCCCAGCTGGGTTACCACCTTGTAGGGACCTTGCCAGGCCGCCTGCAGCTTGTTCTGCCGCTGTGGTTTTAACACCAGAACCTTCTGTCCCACACAGAACGAGCGGCTGCACGCAGCGCGATCGTACCACGCCTTCTGCTGAGCCTGGGCCGTCTCCATGTTCTCCTGCACGAACCCCTGGAGGTCCGCCAAGCGCTCCCGGAGCTTCAGGACGTACTCCACCACAGGAACTCCGTCCTCCTCCGGCGCCCCCTCCCACTGAGCCCTAACCAGATCCAGGGGCCCTCGCACCCGGCGTCCATATAGCAGCTCAAAGGGGGAGTAACCGGTGGATTCCTGAGGAACCTCCCGGTAGGCGAACAGCAAGTGGGGAAGATACTTCTCCCAATCCCTGTTCTCGTGCACAAAGGCCCGGATGAGCTGCTTCAGGGTCCCATTGAACCGCTCGCACAGCCCGTTTGTCTGGGGGTGATACGGGGCGCTGTGCAGCGCCTTAACGCCACAGAGACGCCAGAGCTGTTGGGTGAGCTCAGCGGTAAACTGGGTACCCTGATCGGATAGGATTTCTCGGGGAAACCCTACCCTCGTGAACACCCTGAGTAGCGCGTCCGCTACGGTGTCCGCCTGGATATTGGCCAAGGCCACAGCCTCGGGGTACCGGGTGGCATAATCCACTACGGTAAGAATATACCTCTTACCGGTGGCACTGGGCCGTGGCAACGGCCCTACGATGTCAACCGCCACCCGGCTAAAAGGCTCCTGGATAATGGGCATGGGGCGCAGGGGCGCCTTCGGGTGGTCCCCAGCCTTCCCAGCTTTCTGGCAAACTGGGCAGGTGCGACAATAGTCGCGGGTGTCGTTGCTAAGGCGGGGCCAGTAAAACGCGCGCGCCAACCTGTGCCGGGTTTTCGTCTGGCCTAAGTGGCCTGAAAGGGGGATGTCATGGGCCAAGCGCAGAAGCTCCTGCCTGGGTCCCTGAGGCACCACCAACTGCTTCTGCGGAACCTGCTTCTTCTTGGCCCCCTCCCTCACGGTGTACCGGTACAGCAACCCATCCTCCCACTCTACCTTGTCTTTCCCCTGGCCGTCCAGACCCTGACCAGCTCGGTCCCGGTAGCCCTGTAATGTGGGGTCGGTCTGCGTCTGGTGGCGCAGCGTCTCCGGGGTACTCCACGGGGAAGGGAGGACAGGTGGAGGGGGAAGAATCGGGTCCCGTCGGGGTCGGGAAGGTGATGGCGGTCTGGGAGGTCGGGAAGGTCCTGAGGGTTTGGAATGTCGGGGGGGTCTGGGAGGTCGGTAATGGTTGGGGGGTCGCGGAGGTCGGGAAGGTTTGGGAGGTTTGGGAGGTTTGGGAGGTTTGGGAGGTCGGGATGGTGTTGGTGGAGGTCTCACCTGGGTCCCATTCGGAGTGCCCTGGTCGTGACGTCGCTCTGTTGCCTAGTGGTGACCGGGGTAGCTGCATCTGTGGAGTAAGCGGAAATGAGCTGCCCCAAATCATTCCCCAGGAGCACCTCGGCCGGCAGTTGTCTCAGCAACCCCACCCGCACCTCCCTCTCCCCGTTCCCCCAGTCCAGGTGCACCCGGGCCGTCTCGAGCCGGAGCACTTTTCCTCCCGCCACCCGTACTGCTACAGTGCTCTGCAGGCGGTCGCTTGGCGGGACCAAGTGAGGCCGGACCAGGGTGATGGTAGCCCCGGAGTCTCGCAGCCCCTCAGCGGGCCGCCCGGTTATCCACACCGCCTGGCGGTGATGTCGGCGTTGTCATCCGCGGCGGCTTGCACAGGTCGGCCTCATGCAACTGCTCCCACCATTCCCCCGGGGCCTCCGGCCACGGAGCTCCGGCGTCGCAACAATGGGCCGCCGGCGATGGCCTGCGGCCGGCCGGGTCAACTCCGGACGGTTGGGGCAATGTTGTTTGTAGTGCCCCTCCTGGTTGCACCCGTAACACCGGACGTTAGCCATGTTGGTGGGCCGGCTGGGGGCCGTGCTACTGGCGCCCGGACCGCCAGTGGTGGAGGTGGTGGCGGTAGTGGGGCGGGTAAAGCTGGACGGCTGGCCAGGGTCCGCTCCCCCCGGCAACTTCCGGGTGTCCGTGTACTCGTCGGCCCAGGTGGCCGCTTGTTGCACCGTAAAGGGTTTCTTGTCGCGCACCCACTCTCGGATAGCGGAGGGCGTGTGCTCGAAGAACTGCTCGAGCAGCAGCAGTTGGGTGATCTCGGTCACCGTCTCCGCTTGGCTTCCCGAGAGCCAGGTGCGCAGGTCCCTCTGCAGCCGATGGGCCCACTCCACGTGAGTGGCGCCACTGGGCCGGCGAGAATTCCGGAACTTCATCCGGCTGGCTTCAGGGTCACGCATATCTACTCAGCAGCGCCTGCTTGACGTGCGAGTAGCTGGTGGCCTCGTCGTCCGGCACTGTACGATAGGCCTCGGCGGCCCGACCGGTCAGCTTACTCGCCAAAATCCGTATCCAGTCGGCACGGTGCACTTCATGCACCCGACACAGGCGCTCAAAGTCTTGGAGGTAGCTCTCTATTTCCTCCTCGGCTTCCCGGAACTCCTTGAACGCCTGGAACGGCACTTTCCGCCCGGAGTATCGGTCTGACGGCGAGCGGCTACTCCGCCGGCTTCGCACTTCGGCCAGCCGCAGTTCGTGCACCCGCTCTCTCTCCCTCTCCTCTTCCTGACCGAGTTCCCGACCCAGTTTCCTCAGCTCCGCTTCCGATGGGGCCGGACCCATCATGGAGATCCGCTCCCGCATCTTTCGGCAGAATTCACTATCTTCGGCCTCAGCAGGGACGGTAGCCGGTGCCGGATCCGCGGGCAACGCCGCGAACACCGCCTCCTGATCCATTCTCTTCAACTCCTCCATCAGGGTCTCCCGACTCTTGGAGCCCGGGACACCGCCCCGGTTCTCCAGCATACCACGCAGGACGTCCGCTTGTAGGCACTATACCCGGTCATGATGAGGGTCCCCCTGGTCTGCAGAGAGCTATCCCACCGCTGCCACCAGTATGACGGAATGGAGATGTTGTTCCGCCTGCGGGTGTGCTCTATCTGCGTTGACCCCGTCGCTTACCGCTGGCCCGACTACCGAGTGACGCGCACTCGGCGTCTCGTGCGGCCTGGCGTGACCCTAGGGTAGGGTTAGCGGGCGGTGGAAGGGACCCCTGCCTAGAACCAGTCTGACCACTGAGCCATACAGCACTCAGCGTCCCGAGCAACTGGTTCACTGACCTTGCGGGTGTGGGACGTCTGTGGAGATCGCTCTAGCAGCCGTGGAGAAAGATCGGATCTTATGGGGAAACGTTTCGGATCTTATGCGGGAAACGTTTCCGATCCGGGGGCGGGTGTCTCTTCGGATCTTGGGCGGCAGCGTCTTCGGGTCGGGGAGGGATGGCCGGACGGATCGGGCTTGGAGGACTTCGGATCGGGGTTGAAGGGGGTTTCGGATATGGCGGGACCGGTGGAGAGTTCGGGTCTTACCGCAGTACCGAAGCGCGGTTCACGGCTGCGTCTTTCGGTTCGGATCTCCGTCTTTCTGGGAACCGAATCCTTCTGCGCAGCGCCTCTGCCCTGATACTCGATGCAGGGTCAGAGCGCTCGATTCGGATCGTATCCGGGTGGGCACCATACCCTGAGATCGCGGGGGACACTCAGATGCGAAAGTACGGCGGAGACAGAGACACATCAGACGAGGCTGGATGCACTGCAAAATCTGGCTTTATTATGCACGGTTCCAACATTTAACAACTTCACACAAATTAGAATACAATGGGACTCCTTGCCCGCCCTCCCAGGACCCATTGGCCCTTGGCCTTCAGGGAGTCGCCAATTCGGACCGGATGGTCCGAATCGGCCATTTTACGATTCGAACCGGATGGTTCGAATCGGCCATTTTCCGAATCGAGAATTCCAAACTGCGCCACAAGGATCGGAAAATGGCGGCGGGCAAGGCAAACAAAGGGAAAATACATTACACAATAAACCAACGGGGACACTTTATTACACCACACAACATCACATCTAAATAAAAGTATTGGTAAAACGAGGTGCGTGCCACCACACCCAAGTGTCCATATGCCACCACAGTCACTGCACCGCCCCTGGCTGGGGGTGCTGGGCCATCCCGTGACACTAAAATTATGCGCGTAAAGGCTGTGCGTTACAAACTGCGCATAGATTGTAATACCATCCGCGTACCAGCGTTCATTCACGTTTGCGTTCACAATGTTAAGTATAGGACGCGCGCAGCGTTCACGCAGGTTCACCCGCGGTAGACAAATACACGCCTTTGTAGCGCTGACATTGTAATACAACATTCAGCGCAAAGGGTTTTGCCCCTCGCGTTAATGCGTTTTTTTTTGCGCGAAGATTGTAATAGGGCCCAAGGAGTATAGGGGAATCCAGGAAATAATTAGAAAATCTTTTGCAGGATCATACAATAAATTCATGCTGACATTATGCAAAGGCCAGGTGGGCAACATGTGCGTCATCATGAGCTCTTTCTCTTGTCTCTGTGCATATTTATCGCATGTTGAAAAACCACCTAACAGACTCTCTAATCTCATTCTGCATATGGGGCCAGGATAGGCTATCCCAGGTCTGCTTATAGCAGCTCCACCAACGTGACTGGCATGAAAATGTGGCAGCATCTCATATCTTAAGGATTTAGGAACGATCCACCCCCCCCCCCCCGTGCCTGATCACCATTATTTTATCAAATTATAAACTGCTGAAAACCCACAGAATGAAAGAAAATGTGGAAGTTCCTTCATTTTACAGTTTACTAAGAGAAAGAAGGCGGACGATTCATTAATGTCTGAAGGTTTCTTCTTCTCTCTCTGTTGCTGTAAAACCTGTCCTCCTCCCGAGGCATATAATGACCCAATTAATTCCCTGCTCCTTTCCAAAGTAATCACCAGAAGCAGAAGCCTTTTCTAATGTTTGCTCATTTAACAAAGCCAGAGGCCAAGTCTTCAACGAGAACAAATTGCTCCTGAAGATTGAAAGCCTTGTGACAGTAATAAGCCAGCACTGCTCCTGAGGCCACGGTGCCGGGTAGAAGAACGTGCACGTGGGCACGCGGCGTCACAGAGGAAGGCACTCAGATACTGTAACGGTAGCCCGGTCCTTCCGCCTGTCCTGGCTCTCCAGACACCCCTTTACCCAGATCAGCCTGGCCGCTTAGTTGCTCGGAACTCAGTGCCTCGAGCAGCCTGATCTGTAGCTCCAGACCTGTTTGGTCTGATCCTCTGCCTTGGAGCCTCTTTGAATTTCCAAAAGGCCACTCTGTGCCTTCTGAGGGTGAGAGTGGGTACCCTGAATGAGACACCAGACAAGCTGTATGTTCAAACAGGAATTTATTTATAAAGGATTTTACCAGGAAGGATACATTGAGATTTCTCTCATTTTCAAGTATGTCCTGGAGTCAAGAACATTAAAATGTTACAGTTGTTACAGAAACACAAAGTAATAAAATGCAAGATATTAAAAAAACACACAAATATACAGATTAACAGAAAATAAATATGTAGCAAATAGTCATTATGTTACATGTTTACAGGTGCATTCTGTATATAGTCACTGTGTTACATGTTTACAGGTGCATTCTGTATATAGTCACTGTGTTACATGTTTACAGGTGCATTCTGTATATAGTCACTGTGTTACATGTTTACAGGTGCATTCTGTATTGAGGTATGTTAATAGGGAGCTTGAGTGACTTTAGACTGGGGGAAGATTTGACGGCATCTGGGAGGTTATTCCACAATTGTGGTGCTCTGTAGGAAAATGAGGATCGAGCCACTGTCTTTATGTATTGTGGTATAGCAAGTAAGGTGCTGGTCCTGGATAGGAGGCTATAGTATGAGGGAGCTGCTGGGGAAGCAGCCTATTCAGGTAGGTTGGTAGCTTCCCAGAAAAGCTCTTAAACACCAGGTTAGAAAGGTGAAGGTGCGTTTAGACTCCAGCGACGTCCAGTTTAATTCTTTTAACATGTCACAATGGTGGGTCATGTAGTTACATTGTAATGCAAAGCGGCAGAAGGAGTTATACAATGTAGTAAGTTTCTGAAGGTGTGTTTGCGGGGCCGCTGCATACACTACATCTCCTTAATCAATAGCCGGCATAAGCATTTGTTGTACAATCTGCTTTCTTACCACGGGGTTCAGGCAGGATTTGTTTCTGTACAGGGCACCTAGTTTGGGGTAAAGTTTAGAGGAAAGTTTTTCGATGTGGGGCCAAAGGATAGATTTGGGTCCAACCACATACTAGATATTTGAGAGCAGTGACTGTGGTCAGCGTGCCACTTGATTTAGTTCCAACACATAGATGGGGATTTTGCAATTTGTATAGTTTAGGTTTTGTTCCAAAGAGCATCGTTACAGTTTTGTCAGTATTAAGAAAAAATTTGTTTTTGATCCACTTTTCTACCTCTGTGAATTGTTCTTGCAGCACGGCCTCCAGGTTTGCTGGTATAGGTTACAGTGTCGTCTGCGTACATGTGTACAGTTGAGGCTTTGCAGATGTCAGGCAGATCATTTATGAATATTGTAAATAGCAGGGGGCAGAGTATTGAGCCTTGGGGTACACTGCAAGTGACTGGGAGGGGGAGGAGTTGCCAGAAATTGACACATATTGCGATCGGTCAGATACATATGATTGGTATTGGTGATCGCACGCTAACCTGGTTTCAGAGTTTAAGTTTTTTTAACAAGATGCCATGGTCTACTGTGTCAAAGGCCTTGGCAAAATCAAAGAAGATGGCTCCAGTTAGGTTTCCTTGTTCCATCCCAGCTTGGATATCATTGCAGACTTTTAAAAGGGCGGTTGTAGTTGAATGATTTGTACGAAAGCCGGATTGATCTGGGGTTAAATAGTTCCAATATTGATAATAATCATGTAATTGTGTGTAGACACATTTTTCCAAAATTTTTGACATTACAGGGAGTAACGATATCAGACGGTAGTTGAATACCAAAGTACTGTCACCACTTTTATGGATAGGTACCACTCTCACAGTCTTCCAGAGTTTGGGAATGTATCCAGTCGTCAGTGATTCATTGATTAGGGTTGCGACAGTATTTGCAATTGCCGGATCAAGGATTTTCCGCAGCATTGCTGGTATTTGATCAGGTCCAGACTGGTATTTCATTTTTTGGTTACGGAGGGGTTTAGTAATGACACTGACAGGCACTGGTCTAAATCGGCATTCCTGTCTGATACAGGGACTTTGCACAGTTGGAGGGGCCTGACCTGCATGCGGTCTTTCTGATTGCATGTCATTTCCTAACTTGGCAAAGTGGTGGCACATCCAACAAAATAATCATTAAAGGCATTTGCTACATCTAGGGGGTGTTGCAGGGTTTGGTTGTTTACTTTGAGAGCAGCTGGCTAAGAGTGGGCGGGAATCTGACTTTTATTGAAAAACACCACTATTTAATGATGCCCAGGTCCAACAGTTATAATTTGCATAAACCAGACCACTGTAAGATGAACTCTGATTACATTAGGTCATTTAGATTTTATATATTTAAAGTAAACATTCCTTAGCCTTCATATCACACATCATTTACATAATCTATTGTTCCAATAGATCAGATTACCTTTCCAGTCAAATACTACCCCAGACTCATGACTCCTTAACCAGATAACAAAGAGAAAGCCCTCTTGCATAATCACACATTACTCAAACTTGTTTACGTTCTACTCAAAAGAAAGGTCGTTGGAGCAATAGCCCAAACCTTGGTCCATAGTCTGTCGGGAGGAGGAGAGCCCCTAAGCTTCTCCATCTGTCTTGGCTCCGGGAAACAACCAGCCTTAGTAGCACGTTGAGAGCCCCTCCTGTGCTCCTGGGCCAATATGGGTACATTGCATTGCTGGTACCCCCTCCTAGGAAAAAGGCTCGCCTGTATCTTTGCTCAGGGTAACAATCCTCTGTGCAAAATGTGCCAACTGCACCCTCTCATGGTGCTCAGGTCAGTGGCTGGGAGGAACATGGGGTGACTGATAACCCCAGGACAGGGGGTTGAGAATCAGCGGTCTCCACTCTCGGTGTGGATACCCACTGCTGGAGAAGCATCTCCTGAAGATCACCCTCCAAACTTTTCGGATCCAAGTCTGAGGGTGGGCAGAGGCCAGCGGCGCTCTGCCCAGTAGCCAGCGCTTCTGCTGGGGGGATGGACACTGGGGTAGAGTCCACTGAAGGGGACCGGGGAAGGCATCCTCCACTCACAGTGGAGATGGAGAGGTCCATCCGGACCCGTCCATCGGTTGCTCAGGCATGTCTTGGGCAACCCCAGGCTCATCGTGGCAATTTAGCACCTGCAGTACTTGGTGCACCAACGCTATTTCTTCCATGACGGGAAAGACGGGAAAACGTAGGAGCACCTCCAGCTCCATTTCCTCTGGTTCCTCTGCCCCATCCAGACTTTCCACGCCTTCTGCATTACAACCCCAGGCCTCTGTCACCACCATATACATGCCTTCAAGCTCCCTCAGCCATCCGTGGCTGGGAGCACATTGGTGCCAAGCTGGGCCATCTGCCCCGCATCCCCACAACTCTCCAGTAGTGACTTCAGCTTCACCCGATGTCTCAAGACAGTCCTCCGCTAAAAGTGCCCAACCATGCTGCTGGGTCACACTGGTGGAGCCCGCTGTCTCATCCACCTTTAGACATGTGCACAGCACAAAATTTCGTTTTGAACTAATGGATTAGTCCTAAAATGCAATTTATTTAGTTGCTAAAGAAATTCGTTTTCAGTTCTTTAGTATGAAAACTAATTTCATTCATCCGAAAACCGGTGGATACAATTACTATTGTAGTGGCTCCTCAGAGGGCTGAGATCGCTGCTCGTTACAGTATCTCTCACTCTCAGCACAATGTGGGCCATATTACATAGTTGGTGCTAACTTAGCCAGAGCTGTTGTAAACTTCCCAGAGCCATTATAGCCTATGGAGGTTTTCAGTTTACAACAGCTCTGGTTAAGTTAGCGTCAACATTGTAATACTGCCCCGTGTCAGGCAAAGCTGATACAGTAACTGACTGCTGCTCATCACAGCGCTCAGAGTTTCAGTAAAACTAGTAAATAATATTTTTATATATAAGAGGTTATAACAATATTATTTCCTTGCTTAACTGAAACTCTGAGCGCTGTTACAGCCAGTTACTGTAACAGCTGAACCTGATACATTGTACTGAGAGATAATGTAACAAGCAGCCAATCTCAGCGCTCACATCCACTGGATTTAAAGGGCTTAAAAAAAAGGCTCCTCTCTGTATAATGTATACAACATCCACCTGCATTAATTAATACCTCTCTGTATAATATATAGAACATATTCCTTAATTAATTAATGTCCCTCTCTGTATAGAACATCCTCCTCAATTTATACCTTTCTCTGTATAATGTATATAACATCCTCCTGCATTAATACCCCTCTCTGTATAATGTATAGACCATCCTCCTGCATTAATTAATGCCCCTCTCTGTATAGAATATCCTACTGCATTAGCATGTGAAGGGTGCAGAGCTTCAGATGTTGCGATGTTGCGCTCTTTATTGCTGGTCTCCTTCACTCAATGTAATATCACAAAAAGGACTGAAACTAAAATATAGTGCACTTTATTTTAGTTTCTTTAATTTTTGGTACTGAGCAGTTTCGTTTCTCTTGAGTAATACGAAAACTAAATTATCCCAAAATTCGGACTAAATCGTTTTAGTACTAAAACGAATGCACATGTCTATCCACCTTCATCTGCCAGAGATCCTCTGATTCTTGGCAGTAGAGACCAGAGGCATGCTGCGCCGTGGTCCGCACTTCGGTCGGCACCAAATCATTGTCCCAATCCAGAGGCTCCGAGGCTGAGGCAGTCTGAGGCCTATCTCGCAGCTCAGCCACTCGTTCGTGTTGCCGCTCACGCTCCCTCTCCTGGCGATCCAGCTCTCTTTCATGCTGGGCATCCTGCAGCATAATGTCCGAGACGGCCCGCCTAATGGCTTCCTCAGAAATATCACTCCCATACTGGGTCATTCGTCGTCAGACCCTCTGTAATAGCTCCTCAGCTGACCGGGGTCTAGAGTCATCGTTTCTTTGGTCCATTTTGGTCAGCTCGCTGATTTTGGCATCTTTGTCCTTGGATCCGGCGATCCCTCCTTGGGTCTCCAGCAGGTCCCTCAGAGTGTCCCACTTGCAGGCTGCGTATCTCGGCCATCTCGGGGTGTCTTGGTGTTGGAGAGCCTCTATCCACACCGCTGACAGCCAATGTGACGGAAACACGCTCCTTCCACCTGTCCTGGCTCTCCAGACAACCCCTTACCAAGATCAGCCCGGCCGCTGAGTTGCTCAGAACTCAGTGCCTCGAGCAGCCTGATCTGTAGCTCCAGACCTGCTTGGTCTGATCCTCTGCCTTGGAGCCTCTTTGAATTTCCAGAAGGCTGTTCTGTGCCTTCTGAGGGTGATCATGGGTACTCTGAATGAGACACCAGACAAGCTGTATGTTCAAACAGGATCTGAGACTTTTATTGAAAAACGCCACTATTTATGCCCAGGTCCAACAGGTATAATTTGCATAAACCAGACCACTGGAAGATGAACTCTGATTACATTAGGTCATTTAGATTTTAGATATTTACAGTAAACATGTTAGCATTCAGTTATCACACACATTTGCATAATCTACAGTTCCAATAGATCAGATTACCTTTCCAGTCAAATACTGCCCCAGATTCATGACTCCTTAACCCGATAACAAAAGAGAAAGCCCTCTTGCATAGTCACACATTACTCAAACTTGTTTACGTCCTACACAAAAGAAAGGTCTGCACCTTCAAAACACATCTCCACGTGCCCATTCACTTACAGTATTAAAAGTACATTTAAAACTAAAGTTAAGCTATTTACAATACATTTAAATCACACCACGCAATATAAATGAACATAAAGTCTTTCCCAAAGCAAATGTCTGTGTCTTTTGGGTTTTTTGCCAGGAAAATAAAAGTCTTAGGACCACTACGTCACTTCCATGACAGATACTTGAGATAAGGCACAGACTCCAGTGCTGTACATGCTCTCACATGCTGGCACCGGAGAGAGGAATGTAAAGCACACAGCGTCACAGAGGAAGGGACTCAGATATTGGAGATAAGGTACAGACTCCAGCGCTGAACATGCTTTCATATGCTGGCACCGGGAAGAGGAACATACATGTGGACATGCTGCATCACAAAGGAAGGCACTCAGATACTGGAGATAAGGCTCAGACTCCAGCGCTGAACATGCTTTCACATGCTGGCACCAGGGAGAGGAACGTACACGTTGGCACATGATGTCCCTGAGGAGCAAACTTACGCGAAACGCGCGTTGGACATACTGTCTAATTTCTGGTCCCCCTGGTTTTATATGCCAGGTGCCAATAGAAGAAGAAATTCTTTTGATTTGAGTTTATGAGCCATGGGGCTAATAAATAACACATATCTGCTTTGTAATAATCGTTGGTAATTTATCAAAGAAAGGCACTTTATGGCTAATTAGGGGGAATTATTTTCACCTGCCTGAACTGGAGGCTCTTTCTGTATGAACTGTCATTATTAACTGATACAACGTTACCTGTTTGCATGAATTCAGACTATGATCTTGTGTATGAATAGTCATGATCAACTGATACAATGTTATTTGTTCAGATTAACCCAGATTATGTTACTGCATCTGCCTTATTTTCTGCCAATCGGTACCTGCAAATTGTAACCATATCTAAATGTAAGGCAGTTGTACACACCTGTTTGCAAGCAGTAACTCTTGGAACTACAGACCCCGGTCATAAATATATGAGATGGCCTTCAGCCAGGCACACTTCATTATCTGGTGCCCTTGTTTGGCTATAGAATGGTGGAATTGTAGTCCCGGTAGGTAGGTAGGTAGAGCAGACCCAATCTGCATAGGTTCAGCATAATCCTAGTCCAGAGACAGAGTGTTCATATTCCATGCTTGTAGAGGGATCAATCTCTACAGGCAGAAGAGGTACAGAATTTATAGGATCAGGGAGTTCTGCCCGTGAGGGTGCAGGGTATTCATCACTATTAGGGATGAGCTGTTCGGTTTGTAGTTCGAACCGAACTTAGCCTGTTCGGTCTGCTCGTGAACTCCGAACATTTCCGGGTGTTCGCCGCATGTTCGCCCACAATGGACCACAATGCACTTTCCAACTGGCCTGTAGCTCGTAATTGGCTACAGCCTTGCACCTGACCACAGGTCTGGTGCAAGACAGGTTCAACACTATGCCATTCACGGCTCAGAGTCCTGATGGGGCAAATTTTGCCCAATCATGGGCTCAGAGCTAAGTCCCGCAGCACACTATATAAGGTTTCACACAGCGCTTCTGCACACATTTGAGAGGAGATTTCATAGACTGTTGTGTGTTCTTACTGCCGGTCTGCCACGCTACTAGGGGTGTCTGGGGGGTCTCATTTCTACCAAAAAATATCTGGGAATTGAGGTTATCTGTGTCTTGTCACACAGCCAGTGCCACGCAGTATTTTGGGGGTCACTAATTTCTACAAAATATTTGGGAATTGTTATAATCTGTGTGTTCTCACTGGCTGCCACCCATCAGGGGGTCTCACTGATTTATAGCAGGGAATTGTAATCTGTGTCTTGTCACTGGCGGCCAGCTATCAGGGTGTCTCATAGAAACATAGAAACATAGAAAAATGTCGGCAGATAAGAACCTTTCGGCCCATCTAGTCGCCCAATTACATGGATACTTTACCTGGATTTATCTTTTGTTTAGGATAGCCTTATGCCTATCCCATGCTTGCTTAAATTCAATTACTGTTTTGGCCTCTACCACTTCTACTGGAAGACTGTTCCATGTATCCACCACCCTCTCAGTAAAATAATGCTTCCTGATGTTACTTTTAAACCTTTGCCCCTCTAATCTAAGACTATGTCCTCTTGTTTTGCTACTTTGTTTCCTTTTAAATATACTCCCTTCCTCTACCTTGTGGATTCCCTTTACGTATTTAAATGTTTCTATCATATCTCCTCTGTCTCGTCTTTCTTCCAAGCTGTACATGTTAAGATCATTAAGCCTTTCCTGGTAACTTTTCTCCTTCAAGCCGTACACCATTTTAGTAGCCCTTCTCTGAACTCTCTCTAAGACGTCTATATCCTTCTGGAGATACGGTCTCCAGTACTGCACACAGTACTCCAAGTGAGGTCTCACCAGTGCTCTGTACAGTGGCATGAGCACTTCCCTTTTCCTACTGCTAATACCTCTCCCTACACAACCAAGCATTCTGCCAGCATTTCCAAGCATTCTGCCAGCATTTCCTGCTGCTCTATTACATTGACTACTTACCCTTAGATCCTCTGAAATAATAACCCCTAAATCCCTTTCCTCAGACGTTGAAGTTAGGACTGTATCAAATATTCTATATTCAGCCCTTGGGTTTTTACGTCCCAGGTGCATTATCTTGCACTTATCCACATTAAAACTCAATTGCCACAGCTCCGACCATTTTTTTAGTTTACCTAAATCATTTGTCATTTGGCTGATCCCTCCAGGAACGTCAACCCTGTTGCAAATCTTTGTGTCATCAGCAAAAAGACATACTTTTCCATTAATACCTTCTGCAATATCACTAATAAAAATATTAAAGAGAATGGGTCCAAGTACTGACCCCTGAGGTACCCCACTGGTAACAAGACCTTGCGCCGAATAAACTCCATTTACCACAACCCTCTGTTGCCTGTCACTCAGTCACTGCCTAATCCATTCAACAATATTGGAATCCAAGATCAAAGATTGCAATTTATTGATAAGCCTTCTATGCGGAACAGTATCAAAAGCCTTACTGAAATCTAAATAAGCAATGTCTACTGCACCACCTGTGTCTATTATTTTTGTTACCCAATCAAAAAAATCAATAAGATTAGTTTGGCATGATCTCCCTGCGGTAAACCCATGTTGTTTCTGATCCTGTAATCTATGTTTTTAGATGTTCAACAATCCTTTCCTTTAACATGGTTTCCATAAATTTCCCCACTACTGACGTAAGACTAACTGGCCTATAGTTCCCAGATTCCTCCCTACTACCCTTCTTGTGAATGGGCACAACATTTGCTAATTTCCAGTCTTCTGGGACGACTCCCGTTAGCAAGGATTGGTTAAGTAAATCTGTTAACGGTTTTGCTATTACATCACTGAGCTCTTTTAATAATTTAGGGTGGATCCCATCAGGCCCCATTGACTTATTTGTCTTTACTTTAGACAGCTGCTGTAGAACCTCCTCCTCTGTAAACTCATATGTAAATGTCTCTTTAGTGTTCTCTCCTAACTGAGGTCCCTTTCCTTCCATTTCTTCTGCAAAGACTGAACAAAAATATTCATTGAGGCAGTCAGCGAGACTTTTATCCTCTTCTACATACCTTCCTTCCTTTGTTTTTAATCTAACTAATCCTTGTTTTACTTTTCTTTTCTCGTTTATGTATCTAAAAAATGTTTTGTCCCCCTTTTTTACTGACTGAGCTATTTTCTCCTCTGCGTGTGCTTTGGAAGCTCTTATAAATTGCTTTGCCTCTTTCTGCCTAATCTTATAGGTTTGCCTATCTTCTTCACCCTGAGTTTTTTTATAATTATTGAATGCTGTCTTTTTGTTCTTCACTATTTTGGCCACTTCTGCAGAGTACCACAGTGGTTTCTTCCCTTTTTTGTTTTTGCTAACAAGCCGAATGCAATTGCCTGTGGCCTTCAATAATGCTTCCTTTAAATAATCCCATTTCTCCTGGACTCCCTTTAAATTCCTCCAGTCTGATAATGACTCCTTCACACAAAATCTCATTTTCGAAAATTCTGTTTTTTTAAAGTCTAAAACTTTTGTTTTTGTGTGGTGTGGCTCCATCCCTGTTCTTATATTAAACCACACTGACTGGTGATCACTAGATCCAAAATTTTCACCTACAACAATGTCCAATAAAAAACCTCCATTTGTGAGTTTTAAATCCAATATGGCCTCTTTACGGGTCGGCTCCTCAACTACTTGTGTTAGAGATAATCCCAGTAGGGAGTTTAGAATATTTGTACTCCTGGTGCACCCAGCTGTTTTGGTTTTCCAGTTCACATCAGGAAGATTAAAGTCCCCCATGATAATAACTTCCCCCTTCATTGCCATTTTGGCTATTTCCTCAAACAGCAGATTATCTAGCTCTTCTACTTGTCCAGGGGGTCTATAGATCACACCTACACGAGCTACTGTATGATTGCCAAATGTTATCATAACCCAAACTGACTATGTTCACCTCGCTCACTTTTATTTGGTTTGTTTTTATGTTTTTGTCACGGTCCACCCCGTGTACCTGTCAAGCAAACCTGGATCAAAGAACTTTGCCCTGGATTTCTTCATTCCAGGATTCCAGTCCAGGTTTTGCCCAGGCTAAGCACCATGTCCAGGCTCCTGGAGATCCAGCCTGGGTTTTCCTGTCTAGCCCTGGACTTCCAGCTGAGACCTATCCATGTTTAAGCCTCCTTAAAAGGCAGAGAGACCCAGCCAACAGTGGGTCTGCATTATTGTTATCTTTGAGGTCCCTTGGTGGTGTGCTAACCTGCTCTTCCAGAACCAGCTTTTCCTACGTATCCAGGACCCATCTGTCTACCCGTGGATTACAATTGTTGATCACCCTGACCTCTTTGATCCAGGTACCACTGTCCAGACTTCCTCTTGGTGGGTCCTGTCTGCAGTCTAGGACTGCACTACCCACAATCCACGGACTCTCCCTGGACTTTATTGCTATTCCCTTTGTTCTTTTGCCTGCAGTTAAGGACCATTTATGTTTTATTAAAGAATCTGCATTGCGTGACTCCTGTCTGGCCTCCCCTCTGTGTCGCCGCCTGCTGGGCTCACACCTGACCCGCACACGCCTCGTGACAGTTTTTCACATACAGGGCCACTCCTCCTCCTTTCCTACCTTCTGTCTTTTCTATATAAAGAGTACCCTGGTATTGTTATGTCCCAGTTATTTTTCTCACTGAACCATGTCTCAGTAACCGCAACTAAATCTACTTTTTCAGCTGCCATCATTGCCTCCAGTTCATTGACTAAACTGCAAGCATTTATAGACACGACTCTGAGCTTGTCATTTTTTTCCCCCGCATGTTGCTTGCACCCTCCGATTTTAGTTTTGGGGGACAATCAGGCAGATTGTTTTTTACCCTTTTGTCCCCCCCCCTCCTAGTTTAAATATTTCTTTGTGAAACCTTTGAACTTCTCACTGAGAACATATGTTCCCCTATGAGTAAGATGCAAACCATCTTTTTTATACAGTTCCTTTCTGAGTTATACCAGAGTTCTGGAAATCTTTATACCAGAGTTGAATCAGAGTTCTGTATATATTTAATCTATATATCACTCACCATGTCTGAAAGAACAAAAAGTACAGGCAGACGCTCCCAGATACAGATAAGAGGGCAAGCAGCCCCTGTGTCGGGAGGATGTGCCTCTGGTCGTGGTGGATGTGGTGCATCCTCTGCAGGGGCACGCTTGTCCTTTCTAACTGGTGCTTGCAGTCTTCTGAAGCAGCAGCAACATAGAGGATTTGGTGGATTGGCTAACAAGGCCATCCTCATCCTCCGAGTACTCTGCCAGCCAGGCTTGTAGTGCTTTACAGTCCACCTCAGCCGCCAAAGCATCTAATGCAGCCTCCATGTCCACAGCTACTCCTGCCGTAGCCTCGCTATCACACACGGAGTCAGCTGAATTGTTTGACTACAATGACAGTGACATGCTGCTTGAGGATGCGCAGCAAGTACAGTTCTCTGATTCAATCAACCTAGAGGAAGGGGGTGCCAGTGATGACACACAAATAACTGACACTCATGTTGCCCCAGCAGCTGCAGCATACTGCCAAGTTGGCTCCAGTGACGAGGAGATAGGGGGTGAAGATGACATTGATGATGATGTCACTGACTCCACCTGGGTGCCAGATTGAACAGAGGAAACAAGTGAGGAGGAGGGGGTGGAGGAGGAGGCACAGCAAACACGAGGCACAACATCCTCTGTGACCAACCGTAGCACTAGCCAGTCCAAGGCATCAGATGTAAGAGCTGCTCCGGTGCAGAGCGCTGTTGTCTCAAAGCACACACGCAGGAACTATGCTGTCTGCTGAGAGTTCTTTAAGAGATGTGCAGCAGACCCCACCGTTGCTATTTGTAATCTATGTCAGATGAGGCTTAAGCGTGGGAAAGACACAGGACACTTGGGTACCACGTGCTTGAGGTGACATATGACCTCCTGCCACACATCCCGTTGGCACAAAACTTTGTGTAGGTCCTCCTCCTCCTTCTCATCTGTCTCTACCCCCACTGTATGTCCTGCCATGTCATTGCCTACAACCTCCACTGACAGGGATGATGCTACTGGAATGGATGTACCAGGTCCTTCCTCACAATGTGACAGCATCCCATCAGCTGAAGATTTACGCAGTCAGATTATGTTGCCGCAGCTGCTGCAGCGTAAGAAAAATATAGTCCCAACCATCCCCAAGCACATCGTCTAAATGCCAGCTTAGCAAAAGTACTCGCATTGCAGCAGCTGCCTTTCCAGCTGGTGGACTCTGCTCCCTTCTGTGAATTCGCTGAATGTGCTGTACCACAGTGGCAGGTTCCAAAATGCCATTACTTTTCACGCAAGGTCATTCCAGCACGTGGAAGACAATGTTATCGTGTCATTGGGAAAGGCAGTCAGCAGCAAGGTGCATGTGACTTTAGACACGTGGTCCAGCAAACATGGACAGGGTCGTTACATTTCCTTCACGGCACACTGGGTAACTCTGATTGCAGCTGGGAGGGATCCAAGATGGCTCCTCCTTTTCCTCTTCCTCTTCCTCGTTTGTTTAGGGGACAGGAGCCACACCGGGCCAGAAAAGTCTGCAGCCACTTCAGACTGCCATTCCCAGCAAGCATTCTTCTGGCAGAAATTCAAAGAGCATTCCACCTTCCCACAAACCGTCTGATCTGTGACATGCCCACCAGGTGGAACTCGACATTAGCAATGCTGCAGCATCTGCACAAGCAGCAGAGGGCCACCAACGAGTACCTGTGCGAGTATGGCACAAGGACAAGTTCGGGTCAACTTGTCCCCCCCCACAGTGGCTGATGATCAAGGATGCATGCACTGTACTGTCACCATTTGAGGAGGCAACGAGGATGGTGAGCAGGGACCGTGAATGCATCAGTGACACAAATCCTTTAGTGTTCCTGCTGGAGCACACTCTGCGGGGAATTATAGATGTGGCTCTAGAGGCAAAGCAGCGGGAGAAAGAGGAGGCCTTCCCTAGCTCTGAAGGCCCCAGTCTTTCCGCAGAACGCATTCCAGCGGGTCCTCCTTCTCCTCCTGTCTGATCGGAGGAATATTTAAGTAGTGGGGGCATTAAAGGTGAGGATTCCTCAAGGGAGTGTTTTCTGTGCCCAAAAACACAAGGGCTAGTGCGTGGCTGGGAGGAGGAAGTGCACGATGGGGGTCATCCTAATTGACCAGGAAGACTCAGAAGCTAATGCCACCTCCAACCTACGCTGCATGGGCTCCCTTATAATGCAAAGCCTGCTAAAGGACCCCAGGATTCGTGCTATCAAGGAGAGGGATCATTACTGGTTGGCAACCCTTCTTGATGCACGATACAAGGGTAAAGTTGCAGAGCTCATCCTGCCTGCACAGAGGGAGCACAGGATGAGAAAACTTGAGGACGCTCTAAAGCGACACTTGTGTAACACCTTTCCAGGCACTGGTAGGTTACCAAGTGCTGACACAGGTGCTTCTGAGGCTGCGGATGATCAGAGGAATAGTGGTGAAGGCCAGGGCCGCTTGACTGATGCATTTTTAAATTTTTTTAGTCCACGACGCCCAGGGACGTCAAATGTAGGCACCCATTGCCAGCGTCTTCACCATATGGTGCAGGACTACCTAGGGGCAAGGGCAGACCCGGATACCTTTCCAGCAGATGATCCACTGGCTTCTTTGTGTTGAGATTGGATCACTGGCAAGAATTTAGCCAATATGCTATGCAGCTACTAGGTTGCTCTTAATCCAGCGTGCTTTCTGAAAGGACGTTCAGTGCCGCTGGAGGTTTTGTCACAGACAAAAATGTGCATCTGTCCACTGACTCTGTAGACTGGCTGACATTTATAAAAATGAATCAGTCCTGGATCAGCAGTTATCAATCCCCTGATGCTGACTTAACGGAATAGATCGGACGTCTTCTGCATTCACAAAACTTCCAGCACTGAACTCTTCCACAATACCACAAAAGGGTTACGGTGTGAAGGCACTTGCTGCCATGAAAGGCACAATATTTGGCTGCACTGACGCCTGTGCCAGATTTATATCATTTTAATTTTTTGAACCGCAGGGTCAAACCATGCACTCTTCCACAATACCACAGAGGGGTTACTGTATGAATGCACTTGCTGGCCTCGCACCAAAAGTACAATATCTGGGTGCACTGACACCCATTACCAGATTCATATCTTTTTAATATAGGACCGCATGGTCCACCCATGCATTCTTCCACAATACTACAGAGGGGTTACTGTATGATAGTACTTGCAGGCCTTTTACCAAAAGCACAATATTTGGGTGCACTGCCACTGACGCCTGTATTAGATTCATATCCTCAGAGGGGTTACTGTGTGACGGCACTGTTGCCGACGCTAAAGGACCAATTTTAAAGCTCCTATTGTTACTTTCATCCAAAGCCTGCATAAGTTTCACAATAATTTAGCCAAAAAAAATTACTAAACGTTTTCTGCGCGTCCTAAAATGTCTTTTCATACAGGCTGCCGCACCAAGCATTTGTATATGGATAGTGTAGCGCTCACTCCCGGAGGAGCCGCTGAAAATGAACCACGGGTCAGTCTCCCCGCACTAGGGAATAAATATACTCCAGCACCGTTGTGTATTTTATAATTTAAATAGTTTACTGAAGTAAAAGGCATATAATAATACGCGGTGTTTGTAGATATATTTACAGTATTTCGTATTGCGGTAAACGCGCAGCGGGAAAAGGAAAAGAAAGAAATGCGAGAGTTCGTATTTCTGGAAAAATATGCGACCGAGCAGAAAATACAATACTTCGGAATTACGAGAAACGCGCAGCGGAAAACAAAAGTAAGATGCGAATCTTTTCCCTTTTTTTTCGGATCTTAGGGAGTGAGTCCCGAACAGGTTAAGTCCCGATTTGTGAGTGTATGTGTGTGTTAGGGTACCCGGGTACTATTCAACTGGCCAGTGAATCTTTTAAGCGATGTCTTCGACTAGTCAAGTTGGGGCCCTGTGGGTTTCAGAAATAAACAACAGCGTGCTTGAACTTTTGTGGAAACGGCCTTGGAGGCCTCTCACCCATCCGCTGATCACCGAGGCTCCGCTGACCCAGGACGTCTCTCCGCTTCTCTCCGCGCTGGGATACCGGCTGTTGGATCGATACTCAGGCTCTCTGTGCTCCGGCCCGGACTTGTCCAGCTACCGCCTGCTCTCCCATCCGTTGGACTCGCGGTACTCCTTACTCGGGGTCCTCAGCTTGTCTGGAATACACTTGGTGGTGATGATGGTCAGTGGGTAAGGCTCCTTCTGGCAAGGCAGGATAACCCCACTCGATTCCTGATAGGCCACACTTGCGCTCCGGCCTAGTCACGGTTCCACTCTGCAGCACTGCGTCCTCTTCCTTGCACTCCCTGGCGCGTTCTCCACGAGGCTCAGGATGTACAGCGTCTGTGTCCCACCCACTTCCTGTCTGTTTGCAAAGCACGCCGGGAAATGTAGTCCCAATGTTCAGTGTCTCTGATCGCGCTTGTCTCCCTCCGGTGGCCAAAAATAGGTACTGCCACAGTAAGAGTTTAAACACAGCGCTACAATAGATTAAAGGAAAAGCATTTACCGTCATATGAAACATCATTTTTTTGGTTTTTAAATGTCTCTATACATCCTAGAAATCCGCCACTTCACAGGCAGGTTATGGGGACCTCCTAGGCACGATATTTGAAGAAATTTTTTGTTTTTATTTTTAACCCTTATTTCATGGAAAACTCCCTGTCCCTTTTAAAAACGTTTTTTTTTAAACTTTTTGTCCTTGTTTCCTGTCCCCCAGGGCACTACCCGGACCCCCATACACCTTTTATGGCAAATTTCTAGCATATATGCCCTCTTGGAGGACACTCTAAAAACCGAATTCAGCCCCTTTGACTTGTATTGAGTTAGAGTTCGGATTCGAACATTTGGAAAGTTTGTTTTCGATTACGAACCGAACTCGGGGGTGTTTGGCTCATCCCTAATCACTATCATACTGATTGTCAATCACCTTTTTCTTAGGTTTAGTACGAGCAGATTTACTGGTTGTAGGAGTCTGCTTAGACTTGGGAGCTTGCTTTGATACTGGAGTTGATTTAGGAACCGCAGCTGGCTTGGACACTGGAGCTGTTTTTTTGGAGGGTCTTAATGGGCAATCACATAATAAATGAGACTGATCCGAGCAGTACCAGCATAGAGTAAACTCTTCTCTATGTTTACGCTTGTCTTCAGGAGAGAATTTCTTTGTTTCAGGTTTACTCACTTTAGAAGAGCCCCATATAGCTTGTAGCAATTCCTTCATGAGATTAGCCAGGTGTGAGAATAGTTCGGTGAAAGTTTTTCTGACCATCTCCACCATGATTTGTATCACCGCGGGCCCAGCGTTTGGCTTCAACATTCTGTCAGGTTTGGGAGTGCGACGGTTGGTGAAATGAGCCCATGATGCAGTGATTGGAGGAGTCACGTAGGTTACAGGGCACAGAAGGTTTATTAAAGCATAAATAGAGCAGGAAATAAACGGATCTGAGTCAATATCAGGCCGGCAACAGACTGTATGCAGGTTACAGGGTTTGCTGGAAAGCAGGGATCCATTTGAGAGCGGGGGTACACTTGCCAGTAAGGGTGCTTGAGAGCGAGGTTGCACTTGGTAGCGGGGTTCCACTTGACTGGATCACAGGAGGGTTTCAGTAGCAGGGAGCTTCAGGAACAGGACTGGTTGTTTGCACTTCCAGAAACATTAATGTTGAAGCCCTGATGGAAGGGTGGATCCCTCTTTTAAGCAGGCTTCATTAGGAGTCATGGCAAACACCTGAAGGCACCACAACAGAAGATGAACAGCCAGATAGAGGATCCTGTAACCTGTATACAAACATAAGCAGGTGAATAACAAGCAAATGCAGGTAAATAAGGGTTTGCCAGGGATTAGGTGTGGGCACAGGCTTTGTCTGAGACTGATTGCTGACAATTGGGGGCAAATATATCCATGTGACCTGGGGGCAATATACAGTCAGGTCCAGAAATTTAGGGACATGGACACAATTGTAACATCTTTGGCTCTATACACCACCACAATGGAGTTGGAATGAAACAAACACAATGTGCTTTAACTGCAGACTGTCAGCTTTAATTTGAGGGTATGTACATCAAACTCAGGTGAACGGTGTAGGACTTACAGCAGTTTGCAGATGTGCCCCCACTTGTTAAGGGACCAAAGGTAATGGGACAGAATAATAATCATAAATCACACTTTCCCTTCTTAATACTTGGTTACAAATCCTTTGCAGTCAATCACAGCCTGAAGTCTGGAACGCATAGACATCACCAGACGCTGGGTTTCATCCCTGGTGATGCTCTGCCAGGCCTCTACTGCAACGGTCTTCAGTTCCTGCTTGTTCTTGGGGCATTTTCCCTTCAGTTTTGTCTTGGAGAAGTGAAATGCAGCTCAATGGGATTCAGGTCAGGTGATTGACTTGGTCATTGCATAACATTCCACTTCTGTCTTCCAATCCCCAAAAGTGAGTGTCTATCAATCTAATAGATACAATAGCATTAGGAATAATGCAACAGAGGAACGCAAGGACCTCAATGAGGTTTTTCACCCGGCCACGCCGAAAGATCAGAGGAAGAGGAGGTTGGAACAAACCCAGCAAGATTGGCACCCAGAACTAAGAAAAATGGGAGAAAAAAGAGACGAGGACTCATCCAGATCCCCAAGCAAAAAAGCAAGGATAGATTAAGAGGCAAAAGAGGAGGAAGGAAGAGAAAAAGAACCCTAACTAGATCCCAACCCGAACTACAACCAAAAGAAAATGATGGTATTTTCAACCTATCAGAAAAAATCCTCACGACAGATCAACAGCGAGTTCTAAGCAAAGGGCTTAAATTTGCACCCACGCAAAAATTCAATCATTTCTCCACCTACATCGACCTACAGAAGTTTAAAAGAAAACTCTGTCTAAAGAAATACTTTCTTAAAAACCCACTCGAAAGGACACCACAGTTACAATACTACAAACACACAGATCTAAAGGAGAAATCCAAATTTTATCCTAGATCAATGATATCACCAGAAATCTCAACCTTTGAGAAGATGGTCACCAGAGAAATGGAACAAATCAAGATGGGTACGAAAAACAACCTCTCGAAAAAAGAGAGAAAAGCCTTAGACGAACTCAGAGAGGATGATTCCATCGTAATCAAACCGGCAGACAAGGGAGGAGGCATTGTCATCCTAAGCGCAGAACGCTACGAAAGAGAATCCCTAAAAATCCTTGATGACCCAGAAACGTATAAAAAATTAAACAAAGACCCCACGTACGATATTACAGTCAAATTCCACCAATACCTAGATGAAGGAGAAGCAACAGGCATCCTCAATGATAAAGAACACAAGTATCTTAAGATTCTGCATCCGCAGAGGCCCACCTTTTACCACCTCCCGAAAGTCCACAAAGACCAAGAGAATCCTCCAGGGAGACCCATCATTTCCGGCGTGGATTCCATATCCAGCAGAGTTTCTGAATATATAGACAAGCTACTACAGCCCTTAGTGCTTAAAACCAGATACCACCTCAAGGACACCCTTAGTATCATAAAGGAACTGAAAATGACACCATGGCAGGAGGGCTTTATCCTTGTCACATGTGATGTGAAAGCCCTTTACAGTAACATTCCGCACAAAGAAGGAATAGAATCCATAAGCAAATACCTAAAGGAAGAAAAAGACATCCCCACCGAGCAAAAAGACTTTATACTGGAAGGGATTAAACTCATATTAGAGAATAATTATTTCTCCTTTAAATCGAGACTTCTATCTCCAAACGAAGGGCACAGCTATGGGAACGAGGTTTGCCCCCAGCTTCGCTAATCTTTATATGAGTAACTGGGAGGAGAACATTACCGAAGGGCGAGAAAACAATATCATCTTATATCGAAGATATATAGATGATATTTTCATGATCTGGAAAGGAGGAGAGGAGGACCTTACTTTCTTCTTAGGCGAATTAAACATGAAAGACCATAACATCCAATTAGAAAGCACCTGGAGTCACACTACCATAGACTATTTGGATCTCACCATCTTTACAGAAGGGAACGCCCTTAACACCAAGACCTTCTTCAAAGAGGTAGACACCAATAGTTATATAAACAAGAATAGTTGCCACTTGAAGAGATGGTTGGAAGGAGTACCTAGGGGTCAATTTATAAGAATCAAAAGGAATTGCTCCAAACATACCGATTTCAATTCCCAAGTAAGTAGACTCAAATCACAATTCATCGAAAAAGGCTATGACCAGTGGTGTATTTAGGTTTTGTGCTGCCCTAGGCCTGACTAAACTCGTGCACCCCTAATTTAAATTAGACGCACCCCTTCCTGTCAAGGGCACACCTCTTCCTGGTTAATCCCCACCCTTCCTCTTTAAGCTCCGCCTTTTCCTCTCTTTATATTAAAAGTGGATACCAAGTGCCTACTTGTATATTTTGTATACCATTTCAAATGTATCTATTGAGATAAAGAAAATTATGAAATGTTTAAATTCAAGTATTTTTACAAAGAACAGCCACGCATGTCAAGTAAACGGGATCACAGCCGCTCTAATTGGTGGAACAATAAAATCCACAGAAACGTGCACTGCATATGAGCGTATCACAGAGCTGCAAGCAATAAAACCCACAGAAATGTGCAGTGTGTGTGAGCATATCACAGAACTGCACAGCAATAAAACTCACAGTAATGTGCAGTGTGTATGAGCATATCCCAGAGCTCCAGGGCAATAAAACTCACAGTAATATGCAGTGTGTATCACAGAATCCACAGCAAATAACGCCCAGCAATGCAATGTGCGGTGTGTATGAGTGCATCAGAATCCACTGCAATAAAACTCCCAGCAATGCAATGTGGTGTGTGTCAGCGTATCAGAATCCACAGCAATAAAACGCCCAGCAATGCAATGTGCGGTGTGTATGAGTGCATCAGAATCCACTGCAATAAAACTCCCAGCAATGCAATGTGTGGTGTGTATGAGTGCATCAGAATGCACTGCAATAAAACTCCCAGCAAACCGAGTGTATATGAGCACACAGCAATTATTTTTTCTACATTTACCGGCCTCTGTCCACGGTAGGGCTGTGTGCAGAGTCAGCAGGGACTGTGTACAGACTCAGCAGGAGGTCCCTCCAGGCCACGTTAGGATCACGGCTGTGCCTGTGCGTGGAGCCATCTTGTCAGCAGTGGGGTGCCACTGCCAGAGGGTGCACCGTGGCTTTGATTCCCTTCCCGGTGGGTGTTCAGTCCAGAATAGAGTGACAGTCCATGTTAACGAAAGGGCAGGCAGCTGCGTGCATGCGTGTCACGTGGTTCAGCCAGTCAGGTGGTACTGAGACTCAGTACCATCTGACTGGCCAGACCGAGTGTGACCTGCACGCAAGCAGCCTCACCAGGAGCCAGGCAGCTCAATGACAAATTTCTATCACTGCAGTGCTGGTTAAGGAAAGGTCCACTTTAAACAGCAGTAAGCAGACAGGGCTTCATATTCTGCTGAACCCCCCCCCTTTACCTGCCGTTTACTGTCATCTTCTCTCTCTGGACACAAATCACATCCCCCTCCCTCCTAGAGCTGCTGCGGGGCAGGGGAGGAGCTATGGAGGGAGGAGAGGGGGATTTTATTCTATTCAATTTTATTCCGTATGCAAACGCCCTGCTCCGCTGCTCGTTGTTTGAGAACACAGCTCAAAGCTGACACACAGTGACAGTGGCACCTCCTAGTACCCTCTAATGACACCCCAATAATCACTGGTACCTGGGGCGGCCCGCCCTCCGCCACTCTAAGTACACCACTGCTCTGGTGATATGCTCACACACAAGTTTGGCAAACTGCCAGCAAGTACGGTGCTGTTTGAAGGCAGTGCAAATCCCCATAGAGAAGTAATGGTTAATCTATTCAGAGAACACCAAACAGCAGAGAAATGTCAGTGAAATGCCCTGATGTTCGGTGGTTTCAATCAGCAGGTTTATTCAGGCGAACCCCATAGGTTTCAATGTTAAAAATATTCCCGTTTTTTATGCAATATCTAATAAACCATTTATTATTTTAATCTGCAGTAAAAAGTCTTTATTTATTTATTGATTTTTTTTTTGTTCCTTTTAGTGATTTTTCAGAATTTTTTGGGCTATATTCCCCCCCTTTTTTTTAATAGCGGTTCTCCTTTTTCTGTAACAGAACTTTTTATTATCAATCATAGGATCTTATATGTAAATTCCAGACATTTTCGTTCAGTAGTTCTTTTGAAAACAGCAGGGCATGGGTTTGCGGTGGCAGCATACAGCGGCCGACTCCATGCACTTTGGGGACCCTGCGGTGAATGGTGAATTCACTGCAGGGTGGGGAAATTTTATTCCCCGAAGTGCAGGGAACTACGGAACACTAAAATGTTGGCGTCATTTCGGTGCTCTGTGAGTAACCCAATTAGTGGTGAGGTTTTTTGTTGCCCCCTGGAAAGTGAAAGCCTAGGCCTTGCCTACCCAGGACATACTTGAAAATTAGTGACATCTCAATGTTTCCTTCCTGGTAAAATAGTTTGCAAAAGTAAAAAAAAAAAAAAAAAAATTTTTTTTTTTTTTTTTATTTTTTTTTAGGGGTGGGGCCACCCAGCGGGCCGCCGCCCCCTGGAAAGTGCCGCCCTAGGCCTGGGCCTTGTTGGCCTAGGCCAAAATACACCAGTGGCTATGACAAAACCCAACTGGAGACAACGGAAAATGAAATTGCGCTCATTAATAGAGAAGAATTCTTGGAATACAAGGATAAAACCACCACAGGACCCGACTACTCGACTGTACCGTTTATCTTCTCCTATAGCCAGCAGGATAGAGATTTTCGTAATATCATTAAGAAATTCTGGCCGATCCTACGTGAGGATCCCTTATTGCAGGATATCTTACCCTCACAACCAAGAGTCATCTGTAGAGGAGCAAAAAACCTACGATCAAAACTCACCACCAGTGAATATGTGGCTAGAAGAACACAACACTTGAATAACCCTTTCAAACAAAATAGTGGCTTTTTTGGTTGCGGTAATTGCATCAGCTGCAGAAGCACAGGTAATAAAAAAAGACACATTACCACTGTTGAAAACAGGCGAGGAGTTTGGAAGATAAGGGATATTCTCACATGTTTCACATCCAATGTGATTTACCTGATCATCTGCCTATGCGGGCTGAAATACATTGGGAGGACAACAAGAGCCCTCGGAGTGAGGATTAGGGAGCACATACAGAATATTGAAAAAGGCATAGAGACACACAGTGTCCCAGCCCATTTCAAAAAATCCCACAACTGCGACCCACAAAATCTACAGTTTATGGCCATCAAACGAATTAGGAACAACAGAAGAGGAGGGGACCTGGCTAAAAAAGTAGGGCAAGAGGAGATGAAATGTATTTATGGGTTCAATACACTACATCCCACAGGTTTAAACATGGACTTTGAACTTTGCCATTTTCTCTGACACCATTAGCAGTCCCCTCAAACGCATACAGTACCACTCCCTTCTCCTTAGTGTCTCTACTACCTGTCCCCTATCGCCTCCTTCCGACCCAAATTAAGCATTCCTACTACTAGACAGGCGCCCAATCTGCCTCTATTCACCAGTTACCCTTTTAGGGTAAGGTTATTAGTTTCACCTCTCCCTTAGTCATGGTTCCTTATACTCATACATTTGCTCCCACTACCCATCAGAGGGTTAAACGTAAATTCACCCCCACCATGCCATCCATCTGCCCAGGAATCCCACCGCTGGATGACAAAGGTTATGATCTCTCTAGGTCATCAATCTCTACCTTTTTTCTTAGGAGACCTACTTTTTTATGTGTATATTTAAACCATTTCAATTTAGTTTATGGACATTTACAGATCATTTTGAACACAGTCTGTTATCTCTTAAAAGCGAAGGTTAAACAGCAGAGACCTTTTTGACCCATCCCGGCATCAAGATCGCCCTTTCTCCGCGGAGAAACTGAAACCGATGAACTGATTGGCCGTTCGCGGACATGTGACCGGACAACCTGAGGACCAATAATGTCCACCGCTACGCGCATGCGCAAAAACGGTCAAACCAAAACGAAAGTAAACAGTCACTACCGAATACTGTATAAAAGCCGGACTAACACCAAAGGGGTTATCCAGCTGAAGAGGCCAGTTCTACCTGGCGAAACGCGTCCTGGACCCCCTTTATTTGCTTTTATTTTGTTGTTATACTTTGTTGTCACTTTATTTTATTTAGCCATTAAAACCCCTTTTTTTCCCTCAAACCCTGTATCCTAGTCCTTCCAGGCCCGGTTTTCTTTCCCGCAGGACAGAATCCAGTTTTTGCACAGCGAGGACTTCAGCCCAGCGGAGGCCGCAAGCCGTAGGCATAAATAAGGAACCAATCAGCGGTGGGAAAAGAAGGGAGCCCAGCCGCCTTTACAGGCTGGGGAGGCTTTCTTGAGTGAGCGTGGTATCATTACCGGCTCAGGACCATGTGAGTTGCCATCGTTTTACCTATTTACTTTAAGTCATTCGTTTAATGCACTATTCTGCAACTCTATCCCTTCCCCCGAGGTCCGGCTCCGACTAGAGAAAGGGAAAAAGGAAAGAAAGAAGATTAAATTTCCACATTTTGGCCACAAGGTGGCAGCAGAGGATAAAAGAACATTTTTACTTCACTCCTCAAGCTATCCACCGGGAGACACTGACCACTGTCCTCCTTCAACCACAAGGTGGCGCCAATCACCGAAGGATTATCATCTTTTCAATCCTCTCGGACCCTCTTTTTTGTACAATCCCCCTGGACATACGTATTTTGTACGCGGTCAAGCACTTATCTCTTATTATGCTGCCCTAGCACGCACTTTTATATGCTGCCCTAGCACGCACTTTTATATGCTGCCCTAGCACGCACTTTTATATGCTGCCCTAGCACGCACTTTTATATGCTGCCCTAGCACGCACTTTTATATGCTGCCCTAGCACGCACTTTTATATGCTGCCCTAGCACGCGTCCCCATTTCAATGAGCATCGTTTGTTCACACTAATAGCAGCTACCCCTATGTTCAAGTTCCCGAATTTGTTTAATTTTACAATTGTGTTATACCACTTATATTATGCACCTGTGTCTACCAACCAATGTTTTTGTATGAACTCCATGTTATAACTGTATAAACCGTTATCACAGATCCTTCAAAGAGCCTGCTATTTATACACCCACGGCATTCACTTCTACTAGACCTACGGAAGTTATATGTACCATTAAAATATTTTGTGTTACATTTCTGTGCTTAAGAGATTGTTCAACCAGGAACATTCACCCGAATTTCTCCATTCAGAGAAATTCCTAAATGCAGCGCCCATTCAGGATTACCCCTCTTTCTTCTAATACTTCTCGGTAGATCCAGGCACTACCTACATATCCTTGAAAGGCGGCAGCACTACTACTCTAACCTCAGTGACAGGCGCCATTTGTAGTTTCCTACTCAAGTTCCCACATACACACTTTGTCTGAGACTGATTGCTGACAATTGGGGGCAAATATATCCATGTGAGCTGGGGGCAATATACAGTCAGGTGCAGAAATATTGGGACATGGACACAATTGTAACATCTTTGGCTCTATACACCACCACAATGGAGTTGGAATGAAACAAACACAATGTGCTTTAACTGCAGACTGTCAGCTTTAATTTGAGGGTATGTACATCCAACTCAGGTGAACGGTGTAGGACTTACAGCAGTTTGCAGATGTGCCCCACACTTGTTAAGGGACCAAAGGTAATGGGACAGAGATAATAATATCATAAATCAAACTTTCCTTCTTAATACTTGGTTACAAATCCTTTGCAGTCAATCACAGCCTGAAGTCTGGAACACATAGACATCACCAGACGCTGGGTTTCATCCCTGGTGATGCTCTGCCAGGCCTCTACTGCAACTGTCTTCAGTTCCTGCTTGTTCTTGGGGCATTTTCCCTTCAGTTTTGTCTTCAGCAAGTGAAATGCAGCTCAATGGGATTCAGGTCAGGTGTTTGACTTGGCCATTGCATAACATTCCACTTCTGTCCCTTCAAAAACTCTTTGCTTGCTTTTGCAGTATGCTTTGGGTCATTGTCCATCTGCACTGTGAAGCGCCGTCCAATGAGTTCTGCAGCATTTGGCTGAATGTGAGCAGATAATATTGCCCCAAACACTTCAGAATTCATCCTGCTGCTTTTGTCAGCGTCACATCATCAATAAATACAAGAGAAGCAGTTCCATTGGCCGCCATACATGCCCATAGATCTTTTTTTGGGGGGTAGGGGGGCCCTTCATGGATTCTTGCACCGGGGCCCTCAGGTTTCTAGTTACGCCACTGCCCCCAGCACTTGGGTAAATAAACAAAAACCATAGGTCCCACCATGGCTCCGTCCTGGCTCGGACCTGACACTAACTAAAACTGCAGCACATAAAATAAACAGCATTAGTAAACAAAATAAAGTAATGAATTGGGGTTAATCTCTGGTTATGGGCGATTCAAGACCCTTCTACTGAGTAATGATCCGCATTTCTTGGACGGAAGCTGAAGAGGCTCTATCGGCGAAACACATCCTGGATAATCCCCGATTTTTACCATATTGTTATCTTTATGTAATAAACCCTTTCTCATTTTATCATTATGACGGAATGGAGATGTTGTTCCGCCTGCGGGTGTGCTCAATCTGCGTGACCCCGTCGCTTACCGCTGGCCCGACTACCGAGTGGCGCCCACTCGGCGTCTCGTGCGGCCTGGCGTGACCCTAGGGTAGGGTTAGCGGGCGGTGGAGGGGACCCCTGCCTGAAACCAGTCCGACCACTGAGCCATACAGCACTCAGCGTCCCGAGCAACTGGTTCCTTGACCTGGCGGGTGTGGGACGCCTGCGGGGATCAGCCCTAGCGGCTGCGGAGGAAGATTCGGATCTTATGGGGAAACGTTTCGGTTCTTAGGTGGGAAACGTTTCCGATCCGGGGGGGCGGGTGTTTCTTCGGATCTTGAGCGGTGATGTTTCGAGTCGGGAAGGGTTGGCGGGTCGGTTCGGAACTGGAGGGCTTCGGATCGGTAGGGAAGGGCGCTTCGGATCTGGCGGGAAGGGCGCTTCGGATCTGGCGGGACCAGGGGGAAGTTCGGGTCTTACCGCTGCGGTCGATGCGCGGCTCCCGGCGGGGCCGTTCGGTTCGGATCGCTGTATTTCCCCGATCGAATCTTCTTATGTAGCGCCGCTGCCCTGATGCTCGATGCAGGGTCAGCGCGCTCGATTCGGATCGGATGGGCACCGTATTCTGAGGCCGCGGGGGACACTCAGATCCGAAATACGGCGGAGAATCAAGCCACACCAGACACAGCTGAATGCACTGCAGGAACTGGGTTTATTGTTTACAGTACAGACTTTTATTACTTCTTATCATAATTAGAATACAATGGGACTCCTTGCCCGCCCTCCCAGGACCCATTGGCCCTTAGCCTTCAGGGAGTCGCCAATTCGGACCGGATGGTCCGAATCGGCCATTTTACGATTCGAACCGGATGGTTCGAATCGGCCATTTTCCGAATCGAAATTCCAACTGCGCCACAAGGATCGGAAAATGGCGGCGAGCAAGGCAAACACAGGGGAAAATACAATACACCATAACCAACGGGAAAACACTTTATTAACACCACACAAAGTCACATCTAAATAAAATAACGACAAGTAAGGTGCGTGCCACCACACCCAAGTGTCCATGTCACCACTGTCACTGCACCGCCCCTGGCTGAGGGTGCTGGGCCATCCCGTGACAATCATATACTAGTTGTAAAGCCTGCCCAGAGGGCAGTCTATTGTGGATATACTGCCCCTGCTCATGTATACTGCCCCAGCTCGTGGATACTGCCCCAGCTCGTGGATACTGCCCCAGCTCGTGGATATTGCCCCAGCACGTGGATACTGCCCCAGCACGTGGATACTGCCCCAGCACGTGGATACTGCCCCAGAACGTGGATACTGCCCCAGCACGTGGATACTGCCCCAGCACGTGGATATTGCCCCAGCACGTGGATATTGGCCCCAGCACGTGGATATTGCCGCAGCACGTGGATATGCCCCAGCTCGTGGATACTGCCCCAGCACGTGGATATTGCCCCAGCAACGTGGATATTGCCCCAGCTCGTGGATACTGCCCCAGCTCGTGGATACTGCCCTAGCACGTGGATATTGCCCCAGCACGTGGATGGATACTGCCCCAGCACGTGGATATTGCCCCAGCTCGTGATACTGCCCCAGCTCGTGGATATTGCCCCAGCACGTGGATATTGCCCCAGCTCCTGGATATTGCCCCAGCACGTGGATACTGCCCCAGCACGTGGATATTGACCCAGCACGTGGATATTGCCCCAGCACGTGGATATTGACCCAGCAGTGGATATTGACCAGCACGTGGATACTGCCCCAGCACGTGGATACTGCCCAGCACGTGGATATTGCCCCAGCACGTGGATATTGACCCAGCACGTGGATATTGACCCAGCACGTGATATTGCCCCAGCACGTGGATACTGCCCAGCACGTGGATATTGCCCCAGCTCGTGGATACTGCCCAGCACGTGGATACTGCCCAGCACATGGATATTGCCCCAGCACGTGGATATTGACCCAGCAACGTGGATATTGACCCAGCACGTGGATATTGCCCCAGCACGTGGATACTGCCCCAGCACGTGGATATTGCCCCAGCACGTGATATTGACCCAGCACGTGGATATTGCCCCAGCACGTGGATACTGCCCCAGCACGTGGATATTGCCCCAGCTCGTGGATACTGCCCAGCACGTGGATACTGCCCAGCACATGGATATTGCCCCAGCACACGTGGATTGATACTGCCCCAGCACGTGGATACTGCCCCAGCACGTGGATACTGCCCCAGCACGTGGATGGATACTGCCCCAGCACGTGGATACTGCCCCAGCACGTGGATACTGCCCCAGCTCGTGGATACTGCCCAAGCTCGTGGATACTGCCCAAGCACGTGGATATTGCCCCAGCACGTGGATACTGCCCCAGCACGTGGATACTGCCCCAGCACGTGGATACTGCCCCCAGCTCGTGGATATACTGCCCCAGCTCGTGGATACTGCCCAAGCACGTGAATATTGCCCCAGCACGTGGATACTGCCCCAGCACGTGGATATTGCCCCAGCACGTGGATATTGCCCCAGCACGTGGATACTGCCCCAGCACGTGGATATTGACCCAGCACGTGGATATTGCCCCAGCACGTGGATATTGCCCCAGCACGTGGATACTGCCCCCAGCTCGTGGATATACTGCCCCAGCTCGTGGATACTGCCCAAGCACGTGGATATTGCCCCAGCACGTGGATACTGCCCCAGCACGTGGATATTGCCCCAGCACGTGGATATTGCCCCAGCACGTGGATACTGCCCCAGCACGTGGATATTGACCCAGCACGTGGATACTGCCCCAGCACGTGGATACTGCCCCCAGCTCGTGGATATCGCCCCAGCACGTGGATACTGCCCCAGCACGTGGATATTGCCCCAGCACGTGGATATTGCCCCAGCACGTGGATACTGCCCCAGCACGTGGATATTGACCCAGCACGTGGATACTGCCCCAGCACGTGGATACTGCCCCCAGCTCGTGGATATGGCCCCCCCCGCTCGTGGATATGGCCCCCCGCTCGTGGATATACTCACCTACATCGGCCCTCCAGCGATGGCGGTCCCGCGTCCCGCTTCCAGCGTCCTCTCTCGCTCCGTTGGTCGCGGGATGACGTCACGAAAGCCTTTGACCCCCCGGGGTCAAAGGCTTTCGTGACGTCATTCCGGCGAACAACGGAGCGAGAGAGGACGCTGGAAGCGGGACCGCCATCGCTGGAGGAGCTAAGGGCCGATGTAGGTGAGTATGTGTAGGCAACATCCCCCTACATTGGCCCGGAGCCTCAGCGGTGGCTGTCGCCCGGAGGACAGTCACCGCTGGAGCTCAGGGCTAATGTAGGTGAGTATGTGCTCTCCACACCCACCCTGCTTACTCGGCCGGTATCCAAGCTTAGGCGAGCCCCCGGCTTGGGCCTAGAGGCCCAGCAGAGCCGGGGACTCGCCTGAGCATGGAGGCCGGTCGAGTTGCATGTTCGGCCGTCCTCCAGGCTCAGGTGAGTCCCTGGCTCGGCTGGGCCTCTATGCCCAAGCCAAGCCGGGGGCTCGCCTGCGCCTGGATGCCGACCAAGCTTAGGCGAGCCCCCGGCTTGGCGTGGGCCTAGAGGCCCAGCCGAGCCGGGGACTCGCCTGAGCCTGGAGGACGCCCGAGCATGCAACTCGACCGGCCTCCATGCTCAGGCGAGTCCCCGGCTCGGCAGGGCCTCTAGGCCCAAGCCAAGCCGGGGGCTCGCCTAAGCTTGGATACCGGCCGAGCAAGCAGGGTGGGTGTTGGAGAGCATATACTCACCTACATCGGCCTCGAGTCCTCCACCGGTTCCACACATACTCACCGACATCGGCCCTTAGCTCCTCCAGCGATGGCGGTCCCGCTTGCAGCATCCTCTCTCTCTCCGTTGCTCGCCAGGATGACGTCACGAAAGCCTTTGACCCCCCGGGGTCAAAGGCTTTCGTGACGTCATTCCGGCGAGCAACGGAGAGAGAGAGGATGCTGCAAGCGGGACCGCCATCGCTGGAGGAGCTAAGGGCCGATGTCGGTGAGTATGTGTTAGGCAACATCGGCCCTGAGCTCCAGCGGTGACCTCCTCCGGCCGAGCAGGCTGCTCGCCGGCCTCTACGCTTAGGCGAGTCCCCGGCTCGGCTGGGCCTGTAGGCCCAAGCCAAGCCGGGGGCTCGCCTAAGCCTAGAGGCCCGCCGAGCAGCCAGCGGCAGCTGGAGGAGGTCTCCGCTGGAGCTCAGGGCCGATTTTGGGGTGTATTTTTTGGGAACTTCGGCCCCGATCCTCCAGCGGTGACCTTCTCCGGCTGCCGCTGGCTGCTCGGCGGGCCTCTAGGCTTAGGCGAGTCCCCGGCTCGGCTGGGCCTGTAGGCCCAAACCGAGCCGGGGGCTCGCCTAAGCCTAGAGGCCCGCCGAGCAGCCAGCGGCAGCCGGAGGAGGTCTCCGCTGGAGCTCAGGGCCGATTTTGGGGTGTATTTGTTTGGGAACTTCGGCCCCGATCCTCCAGCGGTGACCTTCTCCGGCTGCCGCTGGCTGCTCGGCGGGCCTCTAGGCTTAGGCGAGTCCCCGGCTCAGCTGGGCCTGTAGGCCCAAACCGAGCCGGGGGCTCGCCTAAGCCTAGAGGGCCGCCGAAGCAGCCAGCGGCAGCCGGAGGAGGTCTCCGCTGGAGCTCAGGGCCGATTTTGGGTTGTGTTTGTTTGGGAACTTCGGCCCCGATCCTCCAGCGGTGACCTTCTCCGGTTGCCGCTGGCTGCTCGGCGGGCCTCTAGGCTTAGGCGAGTCCCCGGCTCGGCTGGGCCTGTAGGCCCAAACCGAGCCGGGGGCTCGCCTAAGCCTAGAGGGCCGCCGAGCAGCCAGCGGCAGCCGGAGGAGGTCTCCGCTGGAGCTCAGGGCCGATTTTGGGGTGTATTTGTTTGGGAACTTCGCCCCCGATCCTCCAGCGGTGACCTTCTCCGGCTGCCGCTGGCTGCTCGGCGGGCCTCTAGGCTTAGGCGAGTCCCCGGCTCGGCTGGGCCTGTAGGCCAAACCGAGCCGGGGGCTCGCCTAAGCCTAGAGGGCCGCCGAGCAGCCAGCGGCAGCCGGAGGAGGTCTCCGCTGGAGCTCAGGGCCGATTTTGGGGTGTATTTGTTTGGGACTTCGGCCCCGATCCTCCAGCGGTGACCTTCTCCGGCTGCCGCTGGCTGCCGCTGCTCGGCGGGCCTCTAGGCTTAGGCGAGTCCCCGGCTCAGCTGGGCCTGTAGGCCCAAACCGAGCCGGGGGCTCGCCTAAGCCTAGAGGGCCGCCGAGCAGCCAGCGGCAGCCGGAGGAGGTCTCCGCTGGAGCTCAGGGCCGATTTTGGGGTGTATTTGTTTGGGAACTTCGGCCCCGATCCTCCAGCGGTGACCTTCTCCGGCTGCCGCTGGCTGCTCGGCGGGCCTCTAGGCTTAGGCGAGTCCCCGGCTCGGCTGGGCCTGTAGGCCCAAACCGAGCCGGGGGCTCGCCTAAGCATAGAGGGCAGCCAGCGGCAGCCGGAGGAGGTCTCCGCTGGAGCTCAGGGCCGATTTTGGGGTGTGTTTGTTTGGGAACTTCGGCCCCGATCCTCCAGCGGTGACCTTCTCCGGCTGCCGCTGGCTGCTCGGCGGGCCTCTAGGCTTAGGCGAGTCCCCGGCTCGGCTGGGCCTGTAGGCCCAACCCGAGCCGGGGGCTCGCCTGAGCCTGGAGGCCCGCCGGCAGCCGGAGGACGGTCACCGCTGGAGGATCGGGGCATCTGGCCGTGTAAACACACGGGTAGCTGCGCGCGGCTCGTGCCGTTTTTTTTTTTTTTTTTTTTTTCACGCGGCCGGCACGCGCAGCTACCTGTGTGTTCTAACGGCCGCTTTCAAATGTCCGTCGCGCATGCGCAGTAGGGTTTTGGCGACGGACAGTTTTTAGCTTATTCTTTTATAGTATAGATACTTGCATCCTATGATTATTGAGCAGCGCCAATCCACTACTGGGAGGCTTCCAGCACACACATCGCGAGGAGCCCAGCAGACAGACGACTGCAGCACACAAGGAGAAAGGAATTTAAAGAAGGGTTGCTGGCCACCTATATGGGCCAGAGAGGTGCATTAGAGTAAGCGTGATAGAAATATCGGCTCCTGTCCACATGAGTTGGAAATCGTTGTAACCATTTTTTACTCTCTCAGTGTGACAGTATGCCCTAATGAAGCCTGGTTTCTCTGTCGCCTTTCAATATTATGTGGCCCGGACCTGTTACAGATGAATGGAAGGAACAGCAGTAAAACAGTTTTCTTTGAACCACCGTCTGCACACCAAACTTTGACCACCAGGTGGCAGTGATACACAAGGAACTGTGAGACCTTGAAACTGGCAAACATTTCTCCATAAATGGACTTTAACATTACGTTGTCCTTAATCTGCAATACGTTTTTTTGTATATACTGTATAACATTGCATATAAACGTGCTCCACTACGATACATTTTGTATATAATTTTGAAGACAAGAAACTCACCCGGTAGAACGGTATATACATATGTCACTATACAGGTAACATTGATCGTTTTTTCAGTGGATACATGTGAATATTCGGTTACATGTATACAGACCCCTTTGCGTAGAAGCTACACCTCGTATTACATGTAAGGCGCGATATTACATATATACGTGGCCCATTGCGCCACACTCTGCTATATTGTAGGAAATACGTTACCCTATTAGCAGAAGGGTTTATGCGCATGTTGCCATCCAAGAAATACTGATCATCACTCAGTGGAAGGGTCTTGAATCACCCTATTCGTGTGAGCAGTGCCCAACCAGAGATTAACCCCCACTTTGATATTCTTACTAGGCATTAGCAGTGCATTGCCACATTATCTCTGGAGAGCAGCAGCATACACGGTTAATACACTATAAAACCGGTGCCACCTTAGGGCACTCCCCCCTTAATTCCATAAAATAATGAATTGGTTGTAATGTTTGGTTTTTGTGCTGCTGAGGTGTTGGTGGAAATGACTCTCGGATGCAGAAATAAGGATAAACGTGCTGCTGGTTTTATTATAATATGACAGAGCTACTGAATGACCGATACTCACAGAGAGGCAAACTGCCAACTGACTCAATCAGCTCAACGGCCACCAGACAATGTGAACACTGGTATATGATTGGTTAGTAAATGCATATGATAAGATAATATTTCCCTTATATTTTTTATATAAAATAACAAAGAATAATAAAATAAATATATGCAATATATAAAAATCTCAAAACTAAAATGTTAAACTATAACTATCCTATATACTAAAACAGTTTCAAAGTTCGTCGCCGTCAAGCGCTGAGTGCGCATGCGTGACGGACATTAGAAACTGTTTTAACGGCCACCTCGCAACCGACAGGCAGCTGCGCGCGCCGGCCACCTGTAAAAAAAAAAAGTCACACGAGCCGCGCACATCCCGCTCCAGATACCTCACAGGACACACACTTGAGTCACGCTGGGCACTTGACGTACCCACACAAAAAATATCTCAGCCAAAGCCCTCCCCCAAACAAAAACAACTGCACAAAGAATAAAAAAAAATGCTGGCACGAGCGTCACCCATCTGGCAACGCATACCTCACAGGACGACCCAGGACAGCAGCCAGTCACGCCGGGCACTTGCCATACACGGAGGAAATAAGATCCGCATCACAGGACCACCCACTGGAGCAACTCACCAAAGCCATTTGCTCCCATCAGAGACCCGTCTCACGCGAGAGGAGCCACAACCAACGCTGCCATCACAGTCCAGCTCACACAATGCCCCAATAAATAAGCCCTCAAACACCACAAGCAGCTGCAGCATCGCAAGAAACAAGGACAAGTAAAAAACACCCTACAAATAACCCCTCATCGGCACCCACCAACAAAGCCCCCCTCCAAAAAAAAACCCAGAAAAAAACCTGTCCAGAACCAAACCTGCTTTCAGAGTGTTACTCCCACCACCAAACCACACCCCACAAAAAAACATTACAGAGAAAAAAAGACTGCCACTGCAGCATAAAAAATCCCACCACCGCAACCAACACAACATACCCCACACACACACACACTCTCAGACCATCTGCTCAGGGGATAGCAGAGGCTGCAATTAGAAAGAAAAAAAAATAGAACACAACAGAAACCCCCCATACAACCCTCAAACCCCACCACAGCAAATACCTTGCAACACCTTCTCCTACAATATAACAACAACTTAAAACAACAAAAGAAAAAAGACAATATATCCCAGCTCTTATGGGTATATTTCCCCCCCCCCCCCGCTATGGACGTATTGCCCCAGCTCACATCTCTGCCAGTGCCAGGCTCGGCCCGAAACAGTTTAGTGGCGCACATTGCCTGCGGCTGCGTGTTTTTCCTGCTACGCGAGCCGCCAGCATAAAGCTCTACATCCACTGCTCGCTCACCTGGGATCTATCCACCAGGCAGCCGCGTCTCACGAGATTGCGGCTGTCTGGTGGATAGATCCCAGGTGAGCGAGTGGTAGGGGTAGAGCTTTATGCTGGCGGCCACGCGTGTTATAGCTAACTGTACTATACCTGTGCTATCACTTTAACTAGTGGCTCCGCCCCAGGATGACACAGGTCAGAGGGCATGGCAGCCATCTTCAGGAGTCAGTTATACAGTTATGAAGGCAGATGCTTGATCCTGTATTCCTGTAGTTATCCAAGCCTGTATATAACAGTAGGTGTCCTGCAATACAGCAATGAGGAACCTGACAGCCCAGCCTCATACATGAACAAGCAGAGAGCATAACAGTGGCAAAACACACGGCCGCCGGAAATGTGCACCACTAAGGCTGGGGTCAGACCAGCGCACTTTTAACGTGCGTTCTGGCGCACATAATTACGACCGCACTAGCAGCAAATGATGGGCAATAACGGCCAATATACGAAGTACGGTCGCACGAAAGTCCGGCCGCGCAACGCAAGTGGAAAACGAACGCATTTTTTCGAGAACGCCGAACCGCTAGTACGGACGTACAGAGTGCGCAGCTGCGGCATAGCGGCGTGTGTGCGTGATTAGGAGATGTCAGACACTGCTAATGTCCAGCCTACATAACGTCCAGACGCAAAAAGAGTTTTATTGACGATCCGAAAAAATCACGCACGAAAAATGCGCATCGTATGACCGTTTTCGCGCACTCCGTGAAAAAATACGTCAATTCGTTTGGACGCACTTTTTTACGTTCGCGTGTAAAAATGCTTTCGTTTGACCCTAGCCTAAACTGTTTCGGGCCGGGCCACAGCGAGAAGCTGCGTTCCCGCAGCGTTCCCGCTGTGGGAGAAGTGCGGGAACGCCGTTCCCACGCATTCCCGCAGGACTCGAGCCCTGGGTATTTCGGATGCTCCGATATTTCGGTCGATACGGTAATTCTGCCAATTCGTTCCTTCGGGACGTATCGTTTTTTATGACAGGTCCTTTTTTTTCTTTATGAATATGCATTGCATAACTTTAGAGGTGCTACATTTTATACGATTAAATATAGTATAATTAATGCCGCATATGATTCCGCACACTGCCCGGCAGCACCTCTACAGTATAAATAATGCAGCATATGAATCCGCACACTGCCGGGCAGCACCTCTACAGTATAATAATGCAGCATACGAATCCGCACACTGCCCGGCAGCACCTCTACAGTATAAATAATGCAGCATATGAATCCGCACACTGCCGGGCAGCACCTCTACAGTATAATAATGCAGCATACGAATCCGCACACTGCCCGGCAGCACCTCTACAGTATAAATAATGCAGCATATGAATCCGCACACTGCCGGGCAGCACCTCTACAGTATAATTAATGCAGCATATGAATCCACGCACTGCCGGGCAGCACCTCTACAGTATAATTAATGCAGCATATGAATCCACACACTGCCGGGCAGCACCTCTACAGTATAATTAATGCAGCATATGATTCGCACACTGCTGGGAAGCGCCTCCCTGCAGTATAATTAAAGCAGCATATGAATCCACACACTGCCGGGCAGCACCTCTACAGTATAATTAATGCAGCATATGAATCCACACACTGCTGGGAAGCACCTCTCTGCAGTATAATTAATGCAGCATATGAATCCACACACTGCTGGGAAGCGCCTCTCTGCAGTATAATTAATGCATCATATGAATCCACACACTGCTGGGAAGCACCTCTCTGCAGTATAATTAATGCAGCATATGAATCCACACACTGC